>BLSH010380123.1:1263282-1284268 GCA_018402905.1 Glandirana rugosa
GTCAGTATATCAGGTGTGATCAGATGTGATCAATTTTCAATGATTGGCACCATAGCTTGTAGACTCTATAACTTTCACAAGGACCAAATAATATACACTTATTTGGGTTATTTTTACCAAAGATAGGTAGCAGTATAAATTTTGGCCAAAATTTACAAAGAAAAATTACTAATTTGCAAAATTTTATGACCGAAACAAAGAAAAAGGCATTTTTTCAAAAAAATTTCAATCTTTTTTTATTTATAGCTCAAAAAATAAACCCCCTCCTAGTGATTAAATACCACCAAAAGAAAGCTCTATTTGTGTGAAAAAAAGGACGCAAATTTCATATGGGTACCGTGTTGCATGACTGAGTAATTGTCATTCAAAGTGTGAGAGCGCTGAAAGCTGAAAAATGGCCTGGACAGGAAGGGGGTTTTCGTGCCAGGTACTGTTGTGGTTAAAGGTAACTCCTTCGTTCTCAGGCCAGTTTCTCCTTGCAGTGTCATTGAAATGCACACAATGCATTACACGCTCATTTTTAATGACTCTCCGATGCACCAACTGAAGGCAGTTTTTTTTGCCTCTTTCTTGATTATCTGTGGGTGTAGGTTTCTGCATATGTAGGTTTTCTATTTATTTGCAAAATAGGGTTAAAAAGAGGAGCAATGACCCTGTTCCTATATATTGTATAAGATCCTCATTGCCGGCACACCCTATAATCAGGGTGGGGTACCCAGAGCCAAAATACAGACAAAACACAAAAATGGTTTCAAACACAAAAATGGTTTCCCGCACTTAAGTGCGGGAAGAGGCTCCAAAGGGAACACTCCGCAGCTTATTGAGTGATCAATTATACACTTTATTATTATTTATTATTTCCTTTTCTATTGGTTGAACTAGATAGACTTGTGTCTTTTTTAAACCTGACTATGTAATTTCACCTGGTGACACTAACACGATAGTGTGAATGGGCCCATAGAGGTTCCCTTTAAATGAGTTATGACCATATTAGTATTTATTTATAGCCCTGGTCATAGCTCTTTTCATAATTAGCTTGCTGGATTATACAGGTGATTGAATCTTTGCAATTTAACGTGATGATGCACACCTCCAAAACCGCTGAAGGCTTTTTTTTAACTGATGACATTTTGCCAGCAGTTTTAGCAGACTATTCTCATATAATAGCTCAAGATTCTCAGTCAATTGATGGCCACAACAGCCCGACTAATGGTGAGTCAGAAAGATCAGAGAGATACTTATAGAAGCTCTCATTCATCAAGATGACCACTTATGATTGCTTAGAATGTGGTGGCTTTAAGGGGATTTCCATCTTCACATAACCTAAACGTACTGGCTTGCTGAAGATCTTCTGTGTGTTTTACTAAATGGAGTTCCTTTTCCTTGAACATTTTTGGCTGGGTATCTACATTTTTAAAAAGAGGTTTTCATTTTCATTGCAGCCTAAACATAAAACTTTCCAGCTAGTAAGCAGGCTTCTATTACGATAAATATAACTACCACTATATCAACTTAAGCGGCACTTAGTGTTTTCGCTCTTTGAAGCCCAATTCCAGCTTGTGCAAAAAAATGATTCCCATCAGCACCTAAAATAAAACAGCATCTGCAGGTTTTATACTCACCCTATCTCTGGTGGGTAAACTGCAAACTCACTTAGTCACTGATCCATTGGGATGCTACCCTACTAGCATGGGCATCCGCAGAACTTTTTTCAGGGAGGGGCATCATTTTAAGGTCACCCATGCTCTGCCCCTTTTCGACAATGCTATTATCACATTATCACAGTCAGAGACTGCAGACATAGTACAGGCAGAGGCGGCTCTCTAATTAGGCTAATTAGGCAAATTAGGCGGTCGCCTAAGGCCTCACACTCACAGGGGCCTCGCAACTGCCTAATTAGACACTGACACTTTAAAGCTCTTAATATATGCAATTTACTAAGTTCATTTTTTTATCGCTTGAATTATTTTTCCCATTACGAGCCTCATGTCCAGGTTTTGCCTAAGGCCTCACAAAGCCTAGAGCCGCCTCTGAGTACAGGAGAGGGTCAGAGACTGCAGACATAGTACAGGACACGGTCAGAGACTGTGGACATGGTACAGGAGACGGTCAGAGACTGTGGACATGGTACAGAAGACGGTCAGAGACTGTGGACATGGCACAAGAGACTGTAAGATTGCGGACATGGCACAAGAGACTGTAAGAGAGGGGGGTAACAGAGAGGGGTGAGAGAGAGAGGGGGGTCAGAGAGAGAGACCCCTAGCCCTGTCTGCAGTCCCTCTAGTGCCCCTATGTCTAATGGTGTGTGTAATGCTCAGTACAGTACCCTGCATGCCAGTAGAATGTCCATGATGGCAAGCAGCTGGCAAGACCTGTTTTCATTCTGGGTGAGGACAGGAGATGCTCTGTTCCTTCCATCGGATCTATGATGTGACATGGAGCGGTCCCTGGCTGCTTGCATTTCCCGCCTGTCCTTGTTCTGTAAGCCCCCGGTTAGTCTGTCTTCCGGGCCTGGGAGCGGTGAGGAGGTTTAAGGAGTCCAGGGGTTTCAGGCTCTGGGAGGTGCTGGGGACGCTGTACCCGCTGCTCCTGGCATCTGCCGCATTCCTTTCCATCTCCTGGGCTGCTCGCTCATACTATGTAGACCCGGTGATGTCATCCTGACCACCCCTTGAGGCCTTCGCTGTCCCGCTCCTCGCACCAGCTGTCACCGGCCCTGCTAAACCGTGTACAGGTGCGAGCAGGGCCCGCCACTGGTGCTAGGATAAGGACAAAGTGGGGAACCCCCGATATGATCCCTAATTCCATGCCCCTACCTGCGGACGCCCATGCCTACTAGGTTGAATGAAGCCCAGAATTTCGAACATTTCCTATGAGGCCAGGATGTCATGGCTCTGCCCCCTGCCCTGGACTTCAGAGAGAATCCCAAGCCTAGAAATGGGTTTAATGGTGGGGATAATGAAGAGAACCCATTGCTTTGCCCTCAGTGGTAAAAGCACAGTTTTGTCTTAAGTGAAACCTCTACTGAGAGATAGGTGGGCTGGCTGCCATTACTGACCTCCTTCAGAAAATAAGAAGTCTATAGATTCTGTTCTTTCTGAGTCAGTGATCTAGAACAAGCATGCAGCTAGTAAAGTTAGATGATAGTAATAACATTTGATTATAAAGCTAGTACTGGGTCAGCTGCATGGAATATATTGATATTGTGGGAATACAAAAACAATTCTGTCCTTGGAAATAACCCCCCTCCTCTGATGTGGGGCCTCTGCAAGCACTTCATTGATTGCCCGGACGCTAGGCAGTCCTAGCAAACAATAATTTTGTCAGGTTGGACAGCGGTCCACCCCTGACTTTACCTATGGAATTGGTGCTGGTCCATAAGGGTTCCTTTCTCAAAACACATGCACCAAGGCACCCCAGGATCCTCCTGAATTTGGGCACCCACAGTATGGCATTTGTGGCTTTTTATTCATGTCCGTACCTCTGTGTCCCTGTCACATCCCAACAATAGAT
Organism: Glandirana rugosa; assembly: GCA_018402905.1. Lineage (NCBI taxonomy): Eukaryota > Metazoa > Chordata > Amphibia > Anura > Ranidae > Glandirana > Glandirana rugosa. The sequence goes on from BLSH010380123.1 coordinate 1,266,796, forward strand.
TGTTGAAGTCCCACATGGGGGTTTTTGAAAATAAATAAAATAGATTGTCAAGGGGTGGAACCTTGTATCTTTTCTAAAGACAAATGGATACATTTTCACTTGTAACAAGCATGTTTGAAAGTGTTTGTTACCCCAACATTTCAGATTCCTAATATGTGTCTGTTGTACCATGTACTTGTGTTAAAAATGATCCTGTTCTCTTGGCATTGTATTCCTTCCTTTTGCATTCTTTCCTATTTCAAATTGACCATACTAGGCATGAGAGCACATCCATCCCAGTGAGGTGAGTTTTCAGGCTGCGCTGGGAGCCCAGCCTGCCTGTCTTGCAATGGTCAGACTTGTGCTGACACGCCCCCCTGGACAGTTGTTCACTGAAAAGTTCAGTGTACTGCTCTTTCTCTGTCTTTTGCTGACAGATCCCTCCACGTGCAGTTTTGCAGTTCCTGGCTCTCTAAATCCCTTATGCAGCTGAGAGCATAGGTCATATGATCACTTAAACAAAAAGAAAAAGTATTTATAATGATATATATACAGTATATTATATCATATAACATCCCATACAGCATAGAAACACTGCTCATTACAGATGACATCCATTTGGAAATGCTGTCCACCAAGGCAAAGATGGTCAAACCAATGGTTCTCAACCCTATCCTCAAGTACCCCCAGCAGGCCATGTTTGCAGGTTTTCCTTTATCTTGCACCGGTGCTTTAAATCAGAGTCAATGACTTTGTATTTAGGACAGCTATTTTATCTAAGAGAAATTCCTAAAGCATGGCCTGTTGGGGGTACTTGAGGACAGGGTTGAGGACCACTGATCTACACTACATTATCAACATCAATGGGAATCTGTAGACCTGTGTTTGATGTGTTCTACAAGGTCATGTGAAACACAGGGAATAACACCTATGTACACAATCAAAGGGAAGAAAAGGTGCCGCTAACCCAGTGCATTAATATGTAGATCAATGTGACCTCAGCCAGCGCTGCTCCAGCCACGCCCCCGACATGTTTCTCCCCGCTCACGGGGGCTTAGTCGCAGAAGTGTTAAGACTAGCCAATCAGCTGGAGTAATGGGGGCACAAATTAGTTGGCCTAAGGAGCAGGAATTACAAATTCAGACCTGCAGCCAAACAAGAGGGGAATACTTCTCCAGGGCATCTTCTAGAACAGCCAGGGTTCCATTGAAGCCTAAGGTTTCTCCAGAGATTGCTAAGGGTTCCTTGAGCTGTGGCCGATTGACTTCCCATCTGATGGTGCCTGCATAGTTCCAGGGCCAACACCACTTGGCAGAGACAGCTGTATGACACCAACAGTCATTATTAGCTGTCTATAAGGAAGGCATTCTGGCCACCACTGTAAGGGAGACTGTATTTTTCCACTGACCCCCAATGAATTGGTTTTAGCAGGGGTTTCTGGACATCTGAAAATTATTTCAAGAGTTCCTCTGGAGAAAAAAGGTTGAGAAAGGCAGTTCTGAAAGGAAAAAGTAGCATTTTCCCAGAAAGAATGCTAACCAATTAGTCATCTCTTAGAGATCGTAAACCTCCTACCTACCCAAAGAAGCAACCACAGATCCCGAAGGTGGTAGGCCCACTGTCTACTCCCCTACACATCTACACTGCTCTGTGTTAAAGAGAAACTTCTTCCGTAGTTCCAGTTACATAGCAGAACCTGTCACTGAAAATAAAATTGCATTCAGTCCTTAAAGCGAAACTAAACTCTCATCTCCTTCACAGCCAAGGAAGCTGCCATCTTGGCCTCTGTTGATCTGCAGTTTCCATGGTCCTGCACATGTCATCAGCTGACACCAGCCATTGGATGATTTGACAGTCTAGTTGAGAGTACAAGCAAATGTGACAGTTATCATTCACGGCATGCCTTGAGCCCCGGTTCACATAGGTGCGATGCGGGAACCCTACGAATCCACTGCGGGTTCCCGCATCGCACCCGACGCGCACGGCAGTTCACACTGTCCTATGCAAACTGAAGGGAGGTGTCAATACATTGTTAACAACACCCCCTTTTCAGCTCGCATATTGCAGTGCGAACTGTAAACTCGCACGGGAATCGGATCGCATGGGTATGAACACCCATGCGATCCGATTCTGGTGCGGACCAAAAAAAGGGTCCTGTGCGAGTTTGGTCTGAATGCGATGCGATATCAGCCATACAATCTGTATGCCTGAAATCACATCGCACGGACATCGCATGCTATTTGCACTGCCGTGCGGTGCGAATCCCATGTGTGAACCGGGGCTGAAGTGGAACTTTAGTCAGAAAATTAAATCCTGCTTCAGGCTGGCCCCTTGTGCAGGTATAGCTATGTAAAATATTAAAATAAGTGTCTATACTGTTTAAATCCAGTAATACACTGTCTCACCCTGCTCTGCACATGCTCAATTGCTCTCCATTTTTAGGCACTGCCGAGTTTGTAGAGGCCAATCTGCTGACAGTCTTAAAGCAGGATTAAATGCTCCTATCCTTTACAGCCAAGGAAGCTGCTTCTGTTTGACCTGCAGCTGCCATGGTGATGCACATGTGATCAGTTATGACACCAGCCATTTGATAATATAAGGAATACTTCTGGCTGCGCCAGACATTTGATGGTTTGACAGTTTGGTTGCAGACACAAACAAATATGACAGTTAGCAAACCCAGCATTCCAGGAATGTAACTGTTTTTGAAATGATTAAATCAATGGGTTTATTTCTGCTTTATGATTTACTGCTGTTCAGGGGCTCTGGGCTTCAGCAAAATGGCAGCCTCCGGCAAGAAGAAACAGGAACAATGCTGGAGGCAATTTACAGCACACACTATATTTGGCAGCATAATTATTAATGTGAAATGTATGTTCCTTGCTAAAGAACATTATGTTTTATCAAAATGTAACGGTTTTGAGAAACAGTTAAATCGATGAGTTTAGTTCCACTTCAACACGTCTTTGGTTCTGTTTGTCTTTATAAGATCCAGTTACATGCATGTAAGCAATCACTTGACAATTATACAAAGAAACCTTCACTGCTGGGGAGACAGAGAATTAAGGACATTGCTACCCACTGTGCAAGATGATGTGTGTCCTGCTAGCACAGTAGTGTGCATTGGATGAAACACATCGTTTTTTATAGGTGATGTGGGCTTTTGGCTGACATTAAACAGATGACAGTGTGCTGCGGCTCAGATTAATATCATAATTAGTTCAGACATTGATGTGTAGAGAGAAAGAGGAAAGCATAGATGAATACACTGTTACAGGCAGAGAGGGGGTTATAAAGAATCAGAGACAAGAAATCAGACCTGTAGATATATAATTATATAAAATGAAGCTGTCGTGGATTTTCAGCATTTCTTTTGATTTCACTACTGAAGTTTACTTGAAAGTAATTTCAGAGGTGATTTTCGTACTTTTAGTTGCTTATTATATCACGTTTTCAAGATTATATTTCATACATATTAATGTGTGCTCCCCCTAGTGGCTTTCTGTATGGCAGACAGTGCAGTCACTTTTCTTGTTACTGTAAATGGCCACTGGCATAACACTATAAGGTTATGGAAAGACTTAAGACAGTCCTTGTGGGCAGGGAGATTACAATACAAAAGCGAAAATATATATATATATATATTTTAAACAGTTTAACTTAACTTTAACTTTAGTAAATTACCACCACAAACCTAATGCAAACAGTCAGTCAGACATTTTTAAAGTGCATTTCATGTTTGCAGCCAAATTGGGAAAATACCTACTTTATATTTGTTGCATGTTCTATTCACATAGCATACAGTGCCTTGAAAAAGTATTCATACTCCTTGACATTTTCCACATTTTGTCATGTTACAACCAAAAACATAAATGTATTTTATTGGGATTTTATGTGATAGACCAGGGATAAGCAATTAGCGGACCTCCAGCTGTTGCAAAACTACAAGTCCCATCATGCCTCTGCCTTGTGGCTGTCAGAGTCTTGCTATGCATCATGGGACTTGTAGTTCTGCAACATCTGGAGGTCCGCTAATTGCATATCCCTGTGATAGACCAACACAAAGTGGTCCATAATTGTGAAGTGGAAGGAAAATGATAAATGGTTTTCAAAATGTTTTACAAATAAATATGTGAAAAGTGTGGGGTGCATTTGTATTCAGCCCCCCTGAGTCAATACTTTGTAGAACCGCCTTTCACTGCAATTACAGCTGCAAGTATTTTTGGGGATGTCTCTACCAGCTTTGCCCATCTAGAGAGGACATTTTTACCCATTTCTCTGTGTAAAATAGCTCAAGCTCTGTCAGATTGGATGGAGAGTGTCTGTGAATAGCAATTTTCAAGTCTTGTCACAGATTCTCAATTGGATTTAGGTCTGGACTTTGACTGGGCCATTCTAACACATGAATATGCTTTGATCTGAATTATTCCCATTGTAGCTCTGGCTGTATGTTTAGGGTCGTTGTCCTGCTGGAAGGTGAACCTCCGCCCCAGTCTCAAGTCTTTTGCAGACTCTAACAGGTTTTCTTCTAAGATTGCCCTGTATTTGGCTCCATCCATCTTTCCATCAACTCTGACCAGCTTCCCTGTCCCTGCTTAAGAAAAGCATCCCCACAACATGATGCTACCACCACCATGTTTCACGGTGGGGATGGTGTGTTCAGGGTGATGTGCAGTGTTAGTTTTCCACCACACAGCTTTTGCTTTTAGGCCAAAAAGATCAATTTTGGTCTCATCTGACCAGAACAACTTCTTCCACATGTTTGCTGTGTCCCCAGCATGGCTTCTCACAAACTGCAAAGGGGACTTCTTATGGCTTTCTTTCAACAATGTCTTTCTTCTTGCCACTCTTCCATAAAGGGCAGATTTGTGGAGTGCACAACTAATAGTTGTCCTGTGGACAGATTCTCCCACCTGAGCTGTGGATCTCTGCAGCTCCTCCAGAGTTACCATGGGCCTCTTGGCTGCTTCTCTAAATAATGCTCTCCTTGCCCGGCCTGTCACTTTAGGTGGACGGCCATGTCTTGGTAGGTTTGCAGTTGAGCCATACTCTTTCCATGTTTGGATGATGGATTGAACAGTGCTCCATGAGATTTTCAAAGCTTGGGATATTTTTTTTATAATCTAACCCTGCTTTAATCTTTTCCACATCGTTATCCCTGACCTGTCTAGTGTGTTTCTTGGCCTTCATGTTGCTGTTTGTTCACTAAGGTTCTCTAACAAACCTCTGAGTGCTTCATAAAACAGCTGTATTTATACTGAGATTAAATTACGCGCAGGTGGACTATTTACTAATTAGGTGACTTCTGAAGGCAATTGGTTCCACTAGATTTTAGTTTGGGGTATCGGAGTAAAGGGGGCTGAATACAAATGCACGCCACACTTTTCACATATTTATTTGTAAAAAATTGTGAAAACCATTTATCATTTTCCTTCCACGTCACAATTATGTGCCACTTTGTGCTGGTCTATCACATAAATTCCCAATAAAATATATTTACATTTTTGGTTGTAACATGAGAAAATGTGGAAAATCTCAAAGGGTGTGAATACTTTTTCAAGGCACTGTAACATTCCTATGTTATATTGGCAGTCAAGGTAAATGCCCCTTTTGCAGCGATGGTCAGTACTAATGCCTAATAATGTTACATTTAAATTCAGTATCAATTTCCTTGCTACATTGGTGGTTAGTGTAAATAGAGGGCCCTGTTAAGGTTGAATATATTTTTATTTGAGTTTTCGGTACATATAAATGATTTAGGCAACATAGTAACAGATTTGACAAAGAGAACATTAGCTGGAACTCCTTCAAAGGTTATCACATATGTTGACATAGCAAAAAGTCCGAACAAGATATTCGCAGTGAACAAAACTTTGTATAGTCACACGTTTGTTACAATTTTCATGCTATCTCAGTTAGGATGGTATATTGCATTGTATTGAGCAAAAAAAAAAAAAAAGAGTAAGAAAAGAAATAGAAAAGAGAGAAAAGGAAAAAACAAAAGGATGGTAAGGACAGTGTAGAGCAGTGGTTCTCAACTCCTGTCCTCAGGACCCACCAACAGGCCCGATTTTAAGTATTACCTTGGGGAGATGCAGACTAGAATACTGCAATCACTGAGCAGCAAATTATATCACCTGTGATGTATTTCAGTTATCCTGCAAACCTGGCCTGTTAGTGGGTCCCGAGGACAGGAGTTGACAACCACTGGTGTAGAGGTTCCTAAAGCATTAGAGCTGAGGAAGTCATAAGGAGCATATATAGGGTAGTAGGTAAGTAGTTCAATTCAGCGGGATATTCCCCCACCCAGCTACTTTTGCAGGGGGAGCAGAGTACATGAGTCTGAAGGTCCAGGGGTAACCATCTAGAGCAGGTATATGCAATTAGCAGACCTCCAGATGTTGCAGAACTACAAGTCCCACAAGGAATAGCAAGACTCTGACAGCCACAAGCATGACACCCAGAGGCAGAGGCATGATGGGACTTGTAGTTTTGCAACAGCTGGAGGTCCGCTAATTGCATATCCCTGATCTAGAGGAATAAGCTTAGCTGGTGGGCAGTTCATCTAGAAGCTTGGCAATGGAGGACCCTGTTAAATCGGTGATCAGTGAAGTGCTCCCAATCGTTCAAATTTAGTGGGAGAAGGTCCAATGGACTCCCATTCATTGTTGGTCAGTGGTTACATACCTGAAACAGAAGCTTCTTTTGGCATGCTCATTCCAGCACCCTCTACACCAGAACTATGAGTATACTGTCAAATACTGGCCACAGACTCGGAACCTAGCCAAAGTATTTTTAATTACTCTAAGTACCTTGTCCATCATCCACCAACTAATGTTCTGGGGCCCAATACAGACAAGGAGCAGCCCCTACTTGTAATGGGCTCTAAGACCTCAGAGGGCCCCTTGCGTCTGCACAGTCTGTCTAAATGGACATGCTCATTTCCATACCTTCTGACGCGCAACTACAAGCGTACTGTTACTGGCCACAGACTTGGAACCCAGGACATTTTTTTTAGTCACTGTAAGTACTCTGACCATTGTATGGCAACTAAGGTTCTGGAGCCTTTTAAAGACAGAGGGAGCCCCAACTTGTAATTGGTCCTAGGACTTCAGAGGGCCCCTGTGGACCTGCGCAGGCTGCCTACCTGGACATGTTCACTCCTGCACCCTCTGCCCCAAAACTATGAACTAGCCACAGACTCGGAACCCAGACAGGGTATTTTCAGTCACTGTATGCACCCTGCCCATTGTATGGCAACTAAGGTTTTGGGGCCCCCTACAGGCAGGGGCAGTCCCCATTTGTAAGTAGCCCTAGGACCTCAGAGGGCCCCTGTGGACCTGTACAGACTGCCTAACTGGACATGCTCATTCCTGCACCCTCTGTCCCAGAACTATGAGTATACCATCAGGTTCTGACCACGGACTTGGAACCCACCCAATGTATTTTCAGTCACTGTAAGTACTCCGGCCATTGTATGGAAACTAAAGTTATGGGGCCCCTTAGAGGCAGGGGCAGCCCCAACTTGTACATGGCCTCCGGACCTCGGAGGGCTCCTGTGGACCTGTACAGGCTGCCTAACGGGACAAGCTCATTCTGCACGCTCTGCCCCTGAACTTTGAGTATACCAGCAGGTTCTGGCCACAGACTTGGAACCCAGTCAGGGTATTTTCAGTCACTGTAAATACCCTAGCCATTGTATGGCTAGTAAGGTTCTGGGGCCCCTTAGAGGCAGGGGCAGCTCCAACTTGTATTTGACCTAAGGACCTCAGAGGACCCCTGTGGACCTGCACATGCTGCCTAACTGGACATGCTCATTCTGCACCCTCTGCCCCGAACTATGAGTATACCATCAGGTTCTGACCACAGACTTGGAACCCAGCCAGGGTATTTTCAGTCACTGTAAGTGCCCTAGCCATTGTATGGCAACACTGTGCACAGGCTGCATAGCTGATAGATAGATAGATAGATAGATAGATAGATAGATAGATAGATAGATAGATAGATAGATAGATATTGGCAGACTGATGGATTGATCACACAGACTGATAGAGACATCAGTCGATCAGATGGATTGATAAAAAATTTGAATGATCAGACGACTGATGAAAAAAATTGATCAGACAGACCAATTAATAGATTGATTGACCAGACAGACCAATACATAGTTAGTAATACGTATAAGATCCTTCAATGTTGGGATTCTATGATGTCGCTGTAGTCCTCTGCCTGCGCTGCCTATGGTTTTGTCTATCACCCTCCAGCACATATTGCTGTGTTTTGGCAGCTTATTCCACATATGGCTTTGCTTGCTAGCCCAGACTACATATGGCTGGCATTTCCAGACAGCTGTGTGCTATCAGAGGACAGGGAAACATAGATATGGTGCAGCACGCAATCCGAGCCCTCGTTAATGATTATTTATTATATTCTTATTAATTACAGAGCCAGACAAGTAGAAGACTTCAGGGGAAAGGATAGCCATCCATCATCCCCACTGCCAGTCTGCATGTGCCTGCTCCTGTTCCCATGCTGTCAGGTGTCAGGAGCAGGCGGCTGATCGGTGCACATTGTGCATTAGGCTCACGCGCTCATGCAAATGAGGCCCTCTTCTATCTGAGAACATGAATCTTCTGCTGGAGAGGAGCCCACCTGCTGACTAGCCAGCAGTCCTGGATCCCCTGAACTGGAGTGCAGAAAGATTGGGCATTAATTTAATATCGCTCAGCCAAGTGCCACCTACACAGGGACCACCTGAGATAAGGAGGATCATCAATAATTTTAAAATAAAATTGCTTTCCCTTCCTTGGCAGAATCTTATTGAGCGCCGGTAAAGTACGTATTCATGAAGGCAGATAGGAAGGATTTTCAAAGGTTAAAAAAAAAAAAGGATAGGGCTGTTTTAAAACTTTAGATGATGATCAAGAGATTTATTAGCCTGCTTGTTTTCAGCCATCATTTTTTTTGACAGTCAGGTAGAATATTGGCCATGTTAACAGTGATATCAAACATGCATGAGTTTGTTTTATTTATATTTTCCAACATGCTGGCAAATCTTTACCAACCAGCAATCATTCATTGATCTCCATAGGAAAGGGGGCATTCATTCTCATGTTCAGTTTTGAAACACTGACAAAGCAGCAGATTTGGGGCTTAGTGGCATGAATTCTAAAAGGTCTCTCCCAACATCTGTTGGTATTAAGAGATCTACAAAGAGCCTCAAGCTGGCCATAAACATTACAATATGTTTGCACAATCTCTTGACAATATCATTTAGATATACCAAATCTATATGTAGCTACCTATTGTGTAACGAAGCCTTATTCACCTATTATGTAGAAGGATCTTTTATTATTTCATGCAACTGTTTTATCTGCCACTAGAGCCTAGTCTGTTCTTAGCAGCATGCCAGCAATGGAGTTCATTAGATTTTAGACTATCCCAAAATGGCCGCTGCAACTTACCTCTGTGAGACAGCTCCGGAAGAGAGAGACATGTGTCAGCCAGGAACGTGTCCAAAAGGAACCACTGATAGGTGAGGTGAGAACCTGGTTAGGTGTAAAGTTCTTACAGGCACCTCTCTGTCAGGCATGGAATCCCTAGAGGCCCCTGGAGCAATCAAAATAGGAGTGCCACTGGTTTGTGCCAAGTCTAGCAAAATGTGATTTATCTTGACACCAGGTTTGAGCAGAGGCATAACCAGAACCATCAGGGCCATGGTGCAAGAAACCACAACTGCCAGGACCCTTTCCATCTATCTCAGGGCCCTTCCCTCCAAGCCTGGGGCCCTACCCTCCAGGCCCATGACCTTTCCCACTAATCCTGGGGCCCTTTACTCTATTTGCAGGGGCCCCTGTAGCACACCCCCTAAGGAGCCGCAATTAACCCTGCGCAGCCAAGCACACTGAATTTTCACAGGCACTCTTGAGTTAGAGAATGGTCCATGACTTTGTCTTTGTTTTTTATTGAGGATAATACCTTTAACAGGAATAGGAGGTTATGGGATGCCCATTTGACTTCATCAACAGCTTAAGGGACAACTTTTCCTATATACAGTCTCTATATATATACAGCTCCTCTTCTTCCTCCAGCATTCACGTGCTTGCAGAACCTAGCTGGAACACTGAGAGCACCTGACAGTCACTCAGTCAGATAAAAGCAATAGCCCATTACAGGCAGGAGCCCAAGGCCCCTTAGATGTGTAGCAGAATTTCAGTGTCCAGCTTGCATCACTCCTGTGACTACTGGTCCCAGTGTCACCTCTTCAGGCACTGCCAACACCTGGCTGCAGCTGCCCCTTTCACTAGGCTTCCAAGCTAACTTCTCCACCACAGTCCTCCAGACTGACACTCACCAGCCCACCGAACTGACTCTCAGGAGATCTCCTAGATGTGCTGACCTGCTCCTGCTGTCCTCTCTTGCTCCCGTGCCTCCAGGAAGGGTTTCCTCTGTGTGTTTTGGCAGGATCCTTCCAGCACCCGAGCCCCAGGCCCGAGGTCACCCCCCTCCCCAGACTAGGGGCACCCTCAAGGGCCATGAAATCCTCCTCAGCACTCAATCTTCATATTCCACCCCACTGCCCCACCCTGGCATGACTCATGCCATGGCCTGCCCCCTGCCAGCCCCTTACTGGGGATTGGCTGGAGTCCTCATAAATATTCCAAGCAGCTCCTCCTAGCCTCCACCTACTATGTCTAGAACATTCTCCAATGTCCCAGAAAACAGGGGGAGGCACCAGAGAGGCTGCTAGGATGAGTCACCTTGCCTTGAGTCATTAAACCCTGACCCAGATTCCCAGCTCAGGCTTGGCCCTGAGCCGAACTTAAATTTTCCTACATTAACAGCTACGCTAACAACCTAGCACACTAGAGGGTGTTACATAAGCCCTGGTTCACACTGCTGCAACATATAATGCGACTTGAGACACATAAAGTCATATGGCAAGTCAAAACACATTCATTTCAATGGGTGCTGTTTTAAACAGTGGGATGCAAGTTTCAGCTACAAAAAAAAAAAAGGTTCCTGCACTACTTTTCTGTGACTTTGGTGCCGTTTTTAGTGCCATATACTGCAATGTTAAATCAAAAAAGTCACAAGAAAATTGCAAGGAAGTCGCAAAGAAAACACAAGCAAGTCGCACGATTTTAGGGTTGCAGCAATGTGAACCCAGCCTTATGGACCCACAGCAAGATAGTTTGCTAAATACAAAATATTAATTCCCCAGTACACATTCCTACTGATTAGCACAGAGACCTGTTAAATCTTTGCCTTGTGTAACCAGGTATTTGGCTAGCCACTTGCTGACCAGCCGCCGTCAGGTCAGCTCTATTGCGTAAATAGCTGTAGATGTACAGCAGCGCTTTAAGAGGGGTCGCGCGGGCCCGCTGCACGTCTCTGGAGCCGCTGCGCGTGGCCGGCGGGCGCGATGTCCACCGGCCACCCGCGATTGCTCCTCACAGAGCCAGAACGGGGATCTGTTCATGTAAACAAACAGATCTCCGTTTTGACAGGGAAGTGGAGAGAAATCCCAGTAATCGGGAGCAGCTTTCTTTCTCCACCCCCAGCCACTACACTCCCCCCACAGTTAGAAACACCTCCTTAGGGAACACTTAACCCCTTGATCGCCCCTAGTGTTAACCTCTTCCCTGCCAGTGACATTTATACAGTAATCAGTGGCTATTTAAAGCTCTGATCACTGTATAAATGTCATTGATCCCAAAAAAGAGTCAAAAGTGTCCGATCTGTCCGCGGCAGTGTCGCAGGCCCGCTAAAAATCGCAGATCGCCACCATTACTAGTAAAAAAAAAAAATAATAATAAAAATGCCATGAATCTATTTCCATAGTTTGTAGGCGCGATAACTTTTGCGCAACCCAATCAATATACGCCTATTGCGTTGGTTTTTTTACCAAAAATATGTAGAATACATATCGGCCTAAACTGAGGAATAAATTAGTTTTTTTATATATTTTTTTTATATTTATTATAGCAAAAATTGTCGCTCTTTGTGACAAAAAAAGGATGTCAATTTTGTTTGGGTACAACGTCGCAATTGTCAGTTAAAGCGACGCAGTGCCCCATCGCAAAAAGTGCTCTGTTCAGGAAGGGGGTAAATCCTTCTGGGGCTGAAGTGACTTGAGAAGGAACCACTATAAAGACACCACACTGCAGCTGCTTTGTGTGCCTATACAAAATCTAATGCTAGCTTTCAGTGCCATTCAGCATCTATCCAGCAGAGGGAGACGGTGGGCATGAAGGACTTGACAGACTTTGTTGCAAGCCACACAGAACTCTGGGACATGTAGTCTTGGAGGGGGATCTTTCATGGGAGTAGATGGGGTGATGGATTGCAACTCCCAGATATACTCTAGACAGGGGGGGAAAGGAGCATTTTTTTCCTGGACTTTACAGAAAGAACTTCTTCTGTTCTGCTAGAGGAGCGAAGCATGCACATCGTTACTCCTGTGTGCAGATCAACCTGCTACAAGCCTGCAGTTAACACAGAAGAGCTGTTAACTTGGGCACTGAGGACAGGAGTCACTCCAGGCAACTTAGAAGCAGACTGACATCTGAACAGAGGGTGTTGTGTCACTGGGACTGGTGAGAGGACACTACTGCCATTAACCTGTTGCTGTTAGCAGAGACTGAGCACATAGGGACTTGATCTTTGACTAGCAGCCTTTATCACTGCATGCTGACTTTACTGGGACTGTACCTATGTGCACCGCCACAAAGACTGGGCCCCAGTGCTATCTGTCTGACAAACTAGGGCAAAGGACTGTCTCTTTGGATAGCTGCTCTACAAGGACTTCACTTGCTGCCCATAGAAAGGGGTACCTAAGGTCTGGGTTTTAGCATAGCCATTCATACAGAGTGCACTATAGGCAGCATAGTATACAGTATAGTATACAAATTTTTTTTTTGGAGTCTTGATTCTATGTTACCTTTGCATTGTATAGCCTGTTTTAATCTATGGTAGTAACAACAATGGGGCACGCATAGCAATAAATACATTGAGAGCAGGATTACCTTGAGGCTTTCCCATTACTTCCTTTAGTACAATAACTCATGGGACAGCCAGACTAGGACAAGGCAGCTGATTATCTCTTGTGTGTGTACAGCATACAAAGCAAAAAGAGAAAATAGCAGCTTCTTAAACTCATACTGTTACCTTACCCATTCAGATTGTCTTGGCAAAGGGCCCCCCACAGGGGAGATGACCATACTGTGTTCCCCTAATTGTAGTGCAGAAAAGTCATGCAAAAGACTGGCTGTACTGTGTGGCAGTGCTGCATACATTTCAAGGCTGGATGGACAGAAATTCAAATCCTATATCAGATAACAAAAAATATAAAATATACAGTATAATAATAATATATATTAAATATTATAAATATATCTATATTATGAAAAAGTATTGGGACGCCTGCCTTTACACACACATGAACTTTAATGCATCCCAGTTTTAGTCTGTAGGGTACAATATTGAGTTGGCCCACTCTTTGCAGCTATAACAGCTTCAACTCTTCTGGGAAGGCTGTCCACAAGGTTTAGGAGTGTCTATGGGAATGTTTGACCATTCTTCCAGAAGTCCATTTGTGAGGTCAGGCACTGATGTTGGATGAGAAAGCCTGGCTCGCAGTCTCCACTCAAATTCATCCCAAAGGTGTTCTATTGGGTTGAGGTCAGGACTCTGTGCAGGCCAGTCAAGTTCCTCCACCCCAAACTCGCTCATCCTTGTCTTTATGGACCTTTTTTGTGCACCGGTCCAAATTATTGGGTGGCAGGGGGATTATGATGTGGGGTTGTTTTTCAGGGGTTGGGCTTGGCCACTTAATTCCAGTGAAGGGAACTCTTAAAGTGTCAGCATACCAAGACATTTTGGACAATTTCATGCACCCAACTTTGTGGGAACAGTTTGGGATGGCTTCTTCCTGTTTGCACATGACTGTGCACCAGTGCACAAAGCAAGGGCCATAAAGACATGGATGAGTGAGTTTGGGGTGGAGGAACTTGATTGGCCTGCACAGAGTCCTGACCTCAACCCAATTTGAGATGATTTTGGGATAAACCCTTTGGGATGAATTAGAGAGGAGATTGCGAGCCAGATCTTCTCGTCAACATCAGTGCCTGACCTCACAAATGCGCTTCTGGAAGAATGGTCAAACATTCCCATAGACACTCCTAAACCTTGTGGACAGCCTTCCCAGAAGAGTTGAAGCTGATAAAGCTACAAAGAGTGGGCCAACTCAATATTGAACCCTACAAACTAAGACTGGGATACCAATAAAGTTCATGTGCTTGTAAAGGCCCAATACTTTTGGAAATATAGTATATGTACAGTTGTGCTCATAAGTTTACATACCCTGGCAGAATGTATGATTTTTTTGCAATTTTTCAGAGAATATGAAGACAAAAACATTTCTTTCACTCATGGTTAGTGTTTGGCTGAAGCCATTTATTATCACTCAACTGTGTTTACTCGTTTTAAATCATAATGACAACAGAAACTACCCAAATGACCCTGATCAAAAGTTTACATACCCCAGTTCTTAATACCGTGTATTGCCCCCTTTAACATCAATGACAGCTTGAAGTCTTTTGTGGTATTTGTGGATGAGGCTCTTTATCTTCTCAGATGGTAAAGCTGCCCATTCCTCCTTGCAAAAAGCCTCCATTTCCTGGAAATTCTTGGGCTGTTTTGCATGAACTGCAAGTTTGAGATCTCCCCAGAGTGTCTCAATGATATTGAGGTCAGAAGACTGAGATGACCACTCCAGAACCTTCACATTATTCTGCTGTAGCCAATGACAGGTGGACTTGGCCTTGTGTTTTGGATTATTGTCATATTGGAATGGTCAAGTATGTCCCACGCGCAGCTTCCTGACTGATGAATGCAAATGTTCCTCCAGTATATTTTGATAACATACTGCATTCATCTTGCCATCAATTTTGACCAAATTTCCTGTGCCTTTGTAGCTCACTCATCCCCAAAATATCAGCAATCCACTTCCATGTTTCACAGGCCTTGTTGACTCTTCTCCAAATGTAGGGTTTATGGTTATGGCCAAAAAGCTAAATTTTGGTCTCATCACTCCAAATGACTTTGTGCCAGAAGGTTTGGGGCTTGTCTCTGTGCTGTTTGGCGTATTGTAAGCGGGATAATCGACCATGCAGCCCATCTTTCTTCGGGTGCCTCCTTGTTGTACATCTTGAAACAGCCACACCACATGTTTTCAGAGAGTCCTGAAGTTATTTGTGGGTTTTTCTTTGCATCAATTTTCCTGGCAGTTTTGGCTGAAATTTTAGTTGGTCTACCTGACCGTGGTTTGGTTTCAACAAAACCCCTCATTTTCCACTTCTTGATTAGAGTTTGAACACTGCTGATTGGCATTCTCAATTCCTTGGATATCTTTTTATATCCCTTTCCTGTTTAGTTCAACTACCTTTTCCCACAGATCCTTTGACAATTCTTTTGCTTTCCCCATGACTCAGAATCCAGAAACGTCAGTGCAGCACTGGATGAAGGATGCAACAGTCTGTCAGGAGTCCAGAAACTCATTGAGCTTTTATACACACACACACTAATTACAAGCAAACAGACCACAGGTGATGATGGTTACATTTAATAGCCATTCAAACCCCTTTGTGTCAACTTGTGTGCATGTTATCAGGCCGAAATCACCAGGGTATGTAAACTTTTGATCAGGGTAATTTGGGTAGTTTCTGTTGGTATTATTATTTAAAAAGAGTAAGCACAGTTGATTCATATTAAATGGCTTCGGCCAAACACTAACCATGAGTGAAAGAAAAGTTTTTGTGTTCTCATTCAAATTCTCAGAAAAATGGCCAAGAAATCATAAATTCTGCCAGGGTATGTAAACTTATGAGCACAACTGTATATATACACTATCTCACAAAAGTGAGTACACCCCTTACATTATTGTAAATATTTTATTCTATCTTTTCATGTGACAACACTGAAGAAATGACACTTTGCTACAATGTAAAGTAGTAAGTGTGCAGCTCGTATAAAAGTGTAAATTTGCTGTTCCCTCAAAATAACTCAGCACACAGCCATTAATGTCTAAACCGCTGGCAACAAAAGTGAGTACACCCCTAAGTGAAAACGTTCAAATTGGGCCCAATTAGCCATTTTCCCTCCCCGGTGTCATGTGACTCATTAGTGTTACAAGGTCAAAGGTGTGAATTGGGAGCAGGTGTGTTAAATTTGGTGTTATCACTCTCACTTTCTCATACTGGCACTGAAATCTGCCTCGTGGCAAAGAACTCTCTGAGGATTTGAAAAAAAGAATTGTTGCTCTACATAAAGATGGCCTAGGCTATAAGAAGATTGCCAAGACCCTAAAACTGAGCTGTAGCACGGTGGCCAATACCATACAGTCGTTTAAAAGGACAGGTTCCACTCAGAACAGGCCTTGTCATGGTTGACCAAAGAAGTTGAGTGCACGTGCTCAGTGTCATATCCAGAGGTTGTCTTTGGGAAATAGATGTATGAGTGCTGCCAGCATTGCTGCAGAGGTTGAAGGGGTGGGGGGTCAGCCTGTCAGTGCTCAGACCATACACCGCACACTGCATCAAATTGGTATGCATGGCTGTCGTCCCAGAGGGAAGCCTCTTCTAAAGATGATTTACAAGAAAGGCCGCAAACAGCTTGCTGAAGACAAGCAGACTAAGGACATGGATTACTGGAACCATGCCCTGTGGTCTGGTTTGACCAAGATAACCTTATTTGGCGCAGATGGTGTCAAGCTTGTGGTGACAATCAGATGAGGAGTACAAAGACAATTGTGTCTTGCCTACGTTTAAGCATGGTGGTGGCAGTGTCATGGTCTGGGTCTGCATGAGTGCTGCCGGCACTGTGAAGCTACAGTTCATTGAGAGAACCATGAATGCCAACATGTACTGTGACATACTGAAGCAGAGCATGATCCCCCTCCCTTCGGAGACTGGGCCGCAGGGCAGTATTCCAACATGATAACGACCCCAAACACACCTCCAAAATGACCACTGCCCTGCTAAAGAAGCTGAGGGTAAAGGTGATGGAGTGGCCATGCATGTCTCCAGACCTAAACCCTATTGAGCATCTGTGGGGCATCCTCAAACGGAAGGTGGAAGAGCGCAAGGTCTCTAACATCCACCAGCTCTGTGATGTCATGGAGGAGTGGAAGAGGACTCCAGTGGCAACCTGTGAAGCTCTGGTGAATCCCATGCCCAAGAGGGTTAAGGCAGTAGTACAACCTTATGACGGGACGCCGGGTCAGAGGCTTCCCTCCCCCTAGTACGAGACGAAGTCATACAGTGTCATGTACAACCGTAAGTACCAAGAGAGTTACTTGACATCGAAGTGTCACGGCCGTCGTGAGTACGTCTGGGTCTGGTACTGTGACGGTGGTGGTACGAATTTGCATCCGTTCTGTGTTAACAGAAACATGAGGAGTAGACTAACAGTGGTGTTCGAACTGTGGTAGACG
>BLSH010380123.1:1339743-1354545 GCA_018402905.1 Glandirana rugosa
CTAATGCACCTGAGGTCCTGTAGGGGACAGACTATAGGTGACATGGTTACATCCCCAGTCATCCGTAAGGATAAGCCCCTGGTTTCGGTTACCCTTTCTTGATCTGAGTCGTCCATTGAGATACAGGCTCTAATCGACTCTAGGCTGCAGGCCTGTTCATAGATAGTGTCTTTCTGTCTAAGCACTCAATTCCACTGCAGCTTCGGGCCACTCAACTCGCCATTGAAGCTGTTGATGGGAGACATCTACAGCCTGCCCAGGTGACTCATGAGACTGCTCCATTAACCATGGCCATAGGGGCTCTTCACCATGAGATAATCCAATTCCAAGTCATTTTCTCTCCTCATTTTCCAGTGGTTCTTGGTTATCCTTGGTTGCAGAGGTACAACCCCTCTTTTGATTGGCTTCATGCTGAGGTTCACCACAATGCTGTAAGAAATGTTTTCAGAAAGTGGCTAAGGTCTTGTGTACCTCTTCACCCCTCTCCCTGCCAGAGGAATACCACAAATTTACAGATGTCTTTGATAAAGGTCAAGCCGGTAGTTTGCCTCCACACCGGTCGTATGATTGCACAGTTGACCTTCAACCTGGTTCCATATCCCCTCGTGGTCGGGTTTACCCTTTGTCTTGGAGAATAAAGCCATGGAGCAGTATGTTGCAGACGTACTTTCTCGAGGGTTCATCCGCAAATTCTTGTCTCCTGCTGGCGCTGGCTTATTCTTTGTGAAAAAGAAGAGTTGCGAACTGAGACCTTGTATCGATTATAGGGGTCTTAATCGCTTCATGATTAAGAATGCTTACCCGATTCCGTTGATTACAGAGTTATTTGACACCTCCAGGGAACAACGATTTTCATGGAGCTGGATCTGAGAGGGGCATACAATCTCGTGAGGATCAAGGAGGGCAATGAGAGGAAAATTGTGTTTAATACCAGGACACATTATTACGAATACCTCACAATGCCGTTTGGCAGTGGAGGCTCGCCCATAAAGGCTCCTGGGGAGGTGCCCCACCAAAAAAATAAGTAAGAAATAAAAATAAAAATTAACTATAATTATTAACCAACAGCAGCACAGCTAGAGAGAAGCTCCAAAGAAAAAAAAATCTTTGGAATTTCTCTCTAGTTGTGCTTCTGTTGCCAATTGCTAGAATAGATAGATTAGATAAGAAATAGAAGTGTAATCTACCTAGCAACAGGGCAGCCGTCCCAAATCTCATTAAAAAGCTCTATCTAGAACACAGTAAAATGATTTCTCCACCCTCATTGGCTGCTTTCCAACATTCCATTCTGAGAATAGCAGCTTTCTGGGGCGTCTGAAACTACAGACCTTAAACTGCCTAGTCCATTTGGTCTCTGTCTGGGAGGGGAGCCAGGATCTTCTCTGCCTGCAGTTACACATTCTGGCCAGCTGCCCAGTCATGTCCCCCCCTCCACAAGTCGCACTCCGACACTTAGTCTCTACCTCCAGCAGTGTTTCCCCTCTCCACCAGGGACCCTTCCCCCGTCCACCATCCTGTACAGAGCAGAGGAGGAGGACATGAGTGATCGTTCAATGGAGGAGAAGAAGCTGCATATTTCCTGCCTGGATTTGATCATCATGGATGACTACAGCTTGAGGGAATGAGAAGCTCAGAAGGACAATCAGATCCAAGGACAGCAGTGTCTGCAAGGTACGATCTCTGACCACACATGACAAGCTATCAGCAGTTCTACAGTGGCCCCGACGCTGTGGGTTTACGTCCACTACAACGTTTTCTTGGCTTTGCCAATTATTATCAGAAGTTTATTTGTAACTTCTCGCCTCTAGTCAAACCCCTGTCTGATATCACCAGAAAGGATGGTAACCCACAGAATTGGTCTCTGGAGTCCATTAAGGCCTTTGAAACACTCAAGGCTGCCTTTGTTTCTGCTCCTGTGTTGGTACATCCTGATCCTACGTTACCCTTCATCCTTGAGGTTGATGCATCTGAGACTGGAGTTGGTGCCCTTTTATCTCAACATCCCATCTCTGAGAGCGCTATGCATCCTTGTGGCTACTTTTCCAAGAAGTTGTCTCCTGCAGAATGCAATTACGAGATTGGGGACAGAGAGTTGGTGGCGATCATTTTAGCCCTTAACCACTTGCCGACCACCGATCGGCAATTGACGGCGGCAAAGTGGCTCGTTCCCGCAAATCACTGTCATACGACGGCGGCTGCGGGAACATGTATAGTGAGCGCGCGCGCGCCGCCGGAGGCGCGCCCGCGCGCTCACTGTGTCCAGGGGGGGCCAGGGAGCGGGTGCGGTGGCTTTGATTGCCGCCGGCCACCCGCGATGCCCCCCCGGAGCGAATGAGCGGAGGTCCGTGTATGTAAACACGGACCTCCGCTCTGTGTGAGGGGGAAGGGCTGTGATCACAGCCTTCCTTTACGTGAAGGCTGTGATAACTTCCCTTCCCCTGTTAGGGCATCCCCCATACAGTTAGAACACGCCCAGGGAACATAGTTAACCCTTAGCGCGCCCCCTGCAGGTTAACCCCTTCACTGCCAATGGCATTTACACAGTAATCAGTGCATTTTTATAGCACTGATCGCTGTATAAATGCCAATGGTCCCAAAAAAGTGTCAAAATGTTCCGCCATGTCCGCTGAAATATCGCAGTACCACAAAAAATCGCAGATCGCCGCCATTTTTAGTAAAAAATAAAAAAAAATTAAAAACCCCAAAAATGAATTCTCATCATCCGTAAACGCGACCACTTTTGCGCAAACCAATCAATAAACGCCGATTGCGATTTTTTTTATCGTAAATATGAGGAATAATATAAATCGGCCAAAAACGGTGAAAAAAAATGTTTTTTTATATTTTTTTTTTGGATTTGTATTTTAGGAAAAAGTAAGAAATTTGGGTTTTTTTGCAAAATTGTCGCTCTTCTTTTGTTTATAGCGGCGATCAGAAATGACGCAGCGGTGATCAAATACCACCAAAAGAAAGCTCTGTTTGTGGGAAAAAAAGGACGCAAATTTCGTTTGGGTACAACGTCGCACGACCGCGCAATTGTCAGTTAAAGCGACGCAGCGCCGAATCGCAAAAAGGGCTCCGGTCCTAAAGCTGGAAATCCTTCCGGGGCTGAAGTGGTTAAAGAATGGAGGCATTACCTTGAGGGTACCACTGTTCCAGTTCTAATTTTGACTGACCATAAGAATCTCACATTCTTGTCTGAGGCTAAACGCCTCTCCCCCAGGAGGGTGCGATGGGCTCTGTTCTTGTCAAGCTTCAATTATATAGTCTCATTCTTACCCAGTACTAACAATGTAAGAGCCGATGCAATGTCGCGACAGTTTTCTTCGGCTTCCAAGATGGAGTCAGTTCCTATTCCTGTGATACCTCCTGATCGTATTCTGGCTACGGTTTGTACCAGTCTCACTTCACATTTGGGTGACAGGATCCTTGCTGCTCAGATCCATGCTCCTCCTGAGAAACCTTGTGACCACTGCTTTGTTCCTGAGAGTCTCAGTACTGCTGTGCTCCAGACTTACAATTCTCCCAAGGCTGCTGGTCAACTCATTTGGGCTATTTCCCAACAGTTCTAGTGGCCTAGTCTCTGCGCTGATGTAGCCACCTTCGTAGTAGCCTGTTCCATGTGTGCTCAGAACAAAACACCACAACATCTTCCAGTAGGTCTTCTACAACTCATACCCAATGGAGAGCGGCCCTGGACCTACCTGTCTATGAATTTTATTGTGGAGTTACCCAACTCTCAGGGTAACACAGTTATCGTTATGGTGGTTGAACGATTCTTAAGAAGTTCCCCAAGTCCAAGGAACTGACATCCATTTTAGCTTGGGAGATATTTTGCTTACATGGGTGATCGTCTCAGACAGGGGTAGCCAGTTTGTGTCCAGGTTTTGGCGAGCCTTTTGTGCACAGTTGGGAATTAAGCTTTCCTTCTTTTCTGAGTATCACCTGCAGTCCAATGGGGCCACAGAACGAGCCAACCAGTCCTTGGAACAGTTTTTGCGTTGCTATATTTCTGACCACCACAACAACTTGTCTGACCTGTTTTACCTTGGGCAGAGTTTGCTCACAATAGTGCCGTCAATACCACTTCCCGATTGTCTCTGTTTATGGCAATTATGGTTTCCAACCAGTTATGTTGCCTGACTCATTTGTTCCTCAGAGAATTCCTGCATTGGAGGAGCATCTCCGTGGTCTTTGTTCCACTTGGGTACAGGGCCGGGAGTCTTTGCAATGTGCCAATGATAGGTACAGATGCCACGCTGACTGCAGACACCTACCTGCGCCCTCTTACCAAGTTGGGGATAGGGTCTGGCTGTGTTCTCACAACCTCCGACTCTGTTTTCCCTCACTGAAGTAGGCACCACGGTTTATTGGGCTTTTCTGTATTCTTTGCAAAATCAACCCAGTGGCTTATGCTTTAGACTTGCCTTCTGATATGCAAATTTCTAATGTATTCCATGTCTCCTTCTTTAAACCCTTGGTATGCAACCGCTTCACCACCTCGGTAACACATCCTCATCCTGTTCAGGTTGAGAACCAAGAGGAGTATGAAATACAATCTATCATTGACTCCCGTAGGTTTCGTGCGCACATATAGTCCCTGGTTCATTGGACAGGGTATGGTCCTGAGGAGCGTTCTTGGGTCTCATCCACGGACGTACATGCTCCTGTTCTCCTCCATGCATTCCATAGATGTTTTCCCCTCAAACCTGGGGCCCCCCCCGGAGGGCGGGTCGTTGAGGAGGGGGTACTGTCAGGGCTGGGCTCAGCCCTCTCTTCTCAGAGCAAGTTGCTCAGCTGAGGGTTAATTGCCAGTCTCAGCTTTCACTCTTTCTCACCTGAGGTCCATATCCTGCTTGTTAGCCAGCTCTTCTAGATATATAAACTGCCTGGATCAGATCTCAGACGCCTTCACCTGGTCAACATCTCTGAATGAATCTCTGCTGTGTTTTCCTGTGAAAGACTTTTGCCTGTTTGACTTCCCTTCTGGTTCCTGGATTAAAGACTCTGCTCAGCTGACTTCCCTTCTGGCTCCTGACCCTGCATGCTGTTTGTTTGACCTCGCTGATCTCTGGATCCCTGTTTGCTGGTTTGATTCAACCATCCACTCTGGCTACCGAACCTTGGCTATGTTTTGACTTTGTTTGCTCCGTTTGTTCTATTTTTACCATTTTTATTAAATAATGTAATTTTTACTGCACTTCTGTCTCAGTCTGATTCATGGTTCCTGACAG
This sequence comes from Glandirana rugosa, assembly GCA_018402905.1. Classification (NCBI taxonomy): domain Eukaryota; kingdom Metazoa; phylum Chordata; class Amphibia; order Anura; family Ranidae; genus Glandirana; species Glandirana rugosa. Next base: position 1,344,978 of record BLSH010380123.1, read on the forward strand.
TATGACAGTTTGCAGGGTGGTTTCTCCTTTGTGGTCCCATTGGATCTCCTGATGGGGAACTTGATTTAGGCAATGTGAGTTCCACTTCTTGTTCTGACTCCTGCACAGGTTCACTTTGATCAACATTTTCTTCTAGTTTGCTTGGCATAGTCACTTCTCAGGTTTCAGGGATCAGTGTTTTTGATGATTGTCTCTCATCAAAATAAACACTGCAGCTTATCGTCACTTTGTAAGTCTTTGGGTGTAGGATTCTGTAACCCTTAGTTTGATCACTGTAGCCTACTAGAATGGCTCTGTTCTCCAACTTGGATCACTTTTCCCATGGAATATAGGCATATGCTTTACATCCAAACACTCTGATCTGCCCAATGCTAAGCTTTAATCCATGCCATATTTCAAATGGAGTACTTTCAATGGCTTTTGAGGGTAGTCTGTTCTGTAGGTAGGTTGCAGTCATGATTGCTTCTCCCCAGTAATTTTGAGGTAGGTTGGCATCTGACAACATGAATCTGGCCATTTCTATAAGAGTGTGATTTTTCCTTTCTGTTACACCATTTTGTTCAGCAGTGTATGGTGTGGTTGTCTGGGGTACTATTCCTTGTCTCTTCAGGTATGAGTCCACTTCTTGGCTTATGTATTCTCCCTCATTGTCATTGCATATTATTCCTGGTTTGCATTGGAGTTTGTTGCTAGACATGGAAACGAACTCTTGAAGTTTCTCCGATGTTTCATTCTTATGTTTGATCAGATAAGTAGTTGTGTACCTGGAATAATCATCAATGAAAGTCAGTGGATATCTGTTCCCGCCTGACATAGGAGTTTTCTTTAGACCGCATACGTCACTGTGTATGAGCTGTAGGGGATGGTTAGTATTTCTTTAAGATGCCTGTGGAAGGGAAGCATGTGTGGCTTTTGCTTCAATACAGCACTTGCATTCCATGACCACTTTGCAAGGCATTATTGTCAAATCTTCTGGCCTCTCTTTATAATGTCCTGTATAGCTTCTGGACTTCTGTGCCCCAGCCGCCTGTGCCATCAGTGAATACATTTGCTGTGTAGGTCATTAGAGACTATGTTGGCTTGCTGGTTTGTGGTGATAAGATTGTATAGGTGATCACCCAGTTTTCCTTTTGCAAAGGTTTGCTTATTATTGTGAATTGTGCATTCATCACCCTGGAACGTAACTGTGAGACCGTTGTTTTACAAGACTTTTCACTGATAGAAGGCTGCCTTCTAGTTCTGGAACGTACAGCACTTTCTTTACAAGAATGCTCTGCTTGCCTTGTGGTGTAATGCAGTTCAGGAATCCCTGGCCTTTACCTTCCGCAGTGATGCTTTTCCTATTTGCTAGGAAAACGTTGTCTTTTGCACTGTAATAAATGTTTGTGAAGAAGTCCTCATCGCTAGTCATGTGCCTTGTCGCTCCTAAGTCTATGCACCAGCCGCTTGGCTTGCCGCTCTATGTCACTTTAACCACTGCAGCCCTGGAAGGATTTGCCCCCTTCCTGATCAGAACACTTTTTGCGATATGGCACTGCGTCGCTTTAATTGAGAATTTCCTGGTCGTGCGACGTTGTACCCAAACAAAATTGACGTCCTTTTTTTCCTACAAATATACCTTTCTTTTGGTGGTATTTGATCACATCTGCGGTTTTAATTTTTTGTGCTATAAACAAAGAGCGACAATTTTGAAAAAAAAACAAAAATTTTTTATACCTTTTGCTATAATAAATATCCCAAAAAAAAAAAAATAAAAAAATCAAATGTATTCATCAGTTTAGGCCGATATATATTTTTGGTAAATAAAATCGCAATAAGCGTATATTGATTGGTTTGCACAAAAGTTATTGCGTCTACAAACTATGGGAATAGATTTATGGCATTTTTATATTTTTTATTTATTTTTTACTGGTAATGGCGGCGATCTGCGATTTTTATTGGGACTGCGATATTGCGGCAGTCAGATCAGACACTTTTGACACTTTTTTGGGACCATTGACATTTATAAAGTGATCAGAGCTAAAATAGCCACTGATTACTGTATAAATGTCATTGGCAGTAAAGGGGTGAACACTAGGGAGGCAATCAAGGGGTTAAATGTTTTCCCTCACTGTGTTCTAACAGTATGGGGGCTGGGCTGGCAGGGGCATGACAGATCTCACCAATTACAGGGAACAGTAGATCTCTGTCATGTCCCCTGACAGAACGGTAAACCGCAGTGTTTACATTGGCCTTTCCCCGTTCTGCCTCTGTATTAGGGGACCATGGGCACACTCCCGCAGTGTGCATCAGGCACAAGATCAAGCCGCTGGCGGTGCCCGCCTGCCCGCAACTGCGGCTGCACGAGTTGCTGTATATATACGGCACAGTGGTGTAGTGGGTAGCAGGGTCGCTGGTTCGAATCCCAACCACGACACTACCTGCCTGGAGTTTGCATGTTCTCCCTGTGCCTGCGTGGGTTTCCTCCGGGTACTCCGGTTTCCTCCCACACTCCAAAGACATGCTGGTAGGTAAATTAGATCCTGTCTAAATTGCCCCTAGTATATGTATGAATGTGAGTTAGGGACTTTAGATTGTAAGCTCCTTGAGGGTAGGGACTGATGTGAATGCACAATATATATGTAAACCGCTGCGTAAATTGACAGCGCTATATAAGTACCTAAAATAAATAAATAAAATAATAAAATATACGGCAATTCACACAGGGCTACCAACCTGCCGAAGTAAAAGTATGTTAGCCAGTCAGGAAATGGTTAAGGCGCCACTCCATGATGTGTCTGCAGTTTTCTTTTGTGGCTGCTTTGATGCTTTCTTTTATGGACAGCTTTTGCTGCTTGGCTTTCCAGATAGAACAGTCCTTTTTTAAGTGACCGGTCCTTTTACAGCGAAAACAGCCTCTGCTTTCTTTGTTGCACTTTATGCCTTTGTACATCTTAAGAGCTCTGTCATCATGGTGCGCATTTTCTTTCCTTCTGTCATATACATCGATTAACTTGCCTTTGACATATTCCAGTGTCAGTTCCTGCTCGGGTCTGATTTCTAAAGCATTAATGAGAGCAGTATATGTCTCTGGAAGAAAGCAGGGCAACAGTGTGGTTATCTTTGATGTACTCTCCGATGGCACGTAGCTGCTCTATGATCATAGCTTACACGTGTTCACACATTCTCACATCTTATCTCACAGTCTCATCTTATATAGCATTCGTAGCAAAACCAGCTTACTGTTTAGACTTGAACGCTCATGCAGTTTTTGTAATGAAGTCCACATACCTCTGGACGTTTTCTCTGCTCTTATGTGAATAAGCTTGTCATCTTCTACTAGTAAGCTTATAATTGCTTTTGCCTGTATCCTTTTTGTCCCATTCCTCTGTCTCTCCATCTGTGTGTCTGTGTGTATTCAGCACTTGCCACAAGTCATCCTTGCTAAAAAGCATTTGTAGCTTGAATTTCTAGAGCTGGTAATTGGCATTGTTCAGCTTTGCTATTGCAAACTTCACATCTGGACCACTTGCCACCTTTCAGTAACTTGCATAGAGTACTCCCAGACTTGCAGTATCCTCTTCACTGCCTGGGTGCCTGCCAGGTGCCTGTTGGATGTGCTGGGTGCCTGGGCCCATAACCTGTTACGTGAGTATTGAAATCATGCTTTGGAAGCTTCTTGGTTGTAGAGAATACTTTACTTTCATGGAGGATGTTAGATGATGTCTTACAGCATTAGAAACATGACACAGGAACCAAACAGGAACTAGATACAGACAAGTGCATACACTTACATTAGGAAGGTACTTCCTCTGATTACTTTACCATAGAACACACACTATAACTCTGAAGTGACACCTGCTGGATAGATTGGTACAATGCACACAGTACATATAGTTCATTATATATAGTAGCATTGCTGTTGCTCTTCCAACATAGAGTCCACCTATGTGTAATTTAATCTCAGTATGAATACAGCTGTTCTGTGAAGCCCTCGGAGGTTTGTTGGAGAACCTTAGTGAACAAACAGCATCATGAAGGCCAAGGAACACACCAGACAGGTCAGGGATAAAGTTGTGGAGAAGTTTAAAGCAGGGGTTATACAAAAAATATTCCAAGCTTTGAACATCTCATTGTTCAATCCATCATCTGAAAATGGAAAGAGTATGGCACAACGGCGAACCTACCAAGACATGGCCGTCCACTTAAACTGACAGGCCAGGCAAGGAGAGTATTCATCAGAGAAGCAGCCAAGATGCCCATGGTAACACTGGAGAAGCTGCAGAGATCCACAGCTCAGGTGGAAGAATCTGTCCACAGGACAGCTATTAATTGTGCACTCCACAAAGCTGGACTGTGTGGGCACAACAAGAGGCAGAGATAGCAAAAATATAAAAATTACACTTTATTACAAATCCATGTTAAAAGCTTGACATATAAAACAAATAAACAAAACAAGCACCCTCGACTTAACAAAGTTGAGCACTACCCAAATGACCGAACAAATGGAGGTAAGGTCCTGAAAAGTAACAGTCCATAGGATAATGGGAAATCCTGTATATATTAAACATATAGACACTTATGTTCCTCCTTGTTTGTCTGTTGACACATTTCACTTTCAAATTAAGCTTCTTCAGGACAAGATGGGGTAAGTGCTGATCAGCCTTGATGATTGAAAAACTGGCGTACAGACAAAGACTGGCAGCCAGTGGGGACACGGATTTTCATGGATTAAAAGATACCATCCTATTCAGGGACACTCTCCCTGGGTTCTGTATTTGGAATCAGACGTTGGGGACACTTTCTCTTTGAGACGTGGTGTGCATATGTGCCTTCCTTGTCTTTTTCATGCCATCCTGGAGCTACTCTCCCAGACTATACTATTATTAGATCATCTACCCTGCCGGTAGAGCCATTCGAGCTGGACAGTCACTGTTCGGATACTTACCCGGTAGCCTCTAAGCTTTTGGATCCCCTTAACCTTTCTCCTTACAATACTTGCTTGCGTGGATATACGCTCTAGGGCCTGAAATAACCTTTGGACTGACATGATTTCGCTTTGCTATATAGCATCAACACTTTTTGGTTTTGCAATTACATGTCTCTTTAATACTTTAAAGTCTTTCATACGTCAGGTGTCTCTTTGTGTGTATCCCATTTTTTCAATCATCAAGGCTGATCAGAACCTACCCCATCTTGTCCTGAAGAAGCTTAATTTGAAAGCAAAATGCATTGACAGACCAACAAGGAGGAACATAAGGGTCTATATATTTAATATATACAAAATTTCCCATTATCCTATGGACTGTTACTTTTCAGGACCTTACCTCCATTTATTTGGTCATTTGGGTAGTGCTCAACCTTGTTAAGTCGAGAGTGCTTGTTTTGTTTATTTGTTTTATATGTCTAGCTTTTAACATGGATTTGTAATAAAGTGTAATTTTTATATTTTTGCTATCTCTACCTCTTGTTGTGCCCACAAAGTCCAGCCGTTCTTTAAAAGGAGTCTCTTCTCTTTTTCAATCCTTGTAGTGGCTTTAATGAATAACGTTTGATCTGCCAAGATTCACGATTACATAAACTATGTTACAGTAAAACAGTAAAATCAGTCTGTATATGCAGTAAAGCATGCTTGTTATGCTCATTGTAGAACCTAAGGGGTTAATCCTCCCCATTGTGTAGAAAGGTGGTTTGATTCTGTCTTCTCTGATCCTCCCCTTCTTCCACAGTCCCCAAACCTTCTTGTGCACGTGCTCAGTATTGTGTATTGGTAGGGAGTTTTTTTTTTTTTTTGAAGAGTACACATGATCAGCACAGGGCCAATCAGCACTGTCCAGACAGAGGGTCGGGGGTCCTGCAGCCTCCTAGGACAATCAGGTGAGAATGAAAACTCCTCCTACATCTTTAACCAAACACTGATAGAGGTAATAAGATTGCTACTGTATATACTGCTGATGAGAAAGGGTATTTAGCAGTTTATATTTACTAAAATAATTGCATTTCCTTGTTCTCTGAACTGTGGGAGACCAGATACAGTGAATACAAGGTCCTGGGTTTAGTAACACGTTAAGTCTTGGCAACCAATTTCAAGTTCGCTATACATCTGCCTGATGTTTTAGAAATATTTACGATGGATTGTCTGGATATAACCAATAATAACGCATTATGGCCACTTGACAATGTGTTCATCATTAAAGGAAGTAAGCATGTCTCTCAGCTCCATCTAGTGGCCATAATGTGGTATTTTCCTCATTCACACTTTTTTTATTTATTTATTTTTTAATTCACACACTGTTTCTTTTCAATGAATAACATTTGATCTGCCAAGATTCACAGTTACATAAATTAACTCTTTTGGGTAGAATATCTTAAATGAAAATGCCATCTTTGCTGAGAAAAAATGTATTTAAAGTGTTACTAAACCCACAAAAGTAAAATCAGTCTGCATATGCAGTAAAGCATGCTTGTTATATTCACTGTGGAACCTAAGGGGTTAATCCTCTGCATTGTGTAAAAAGGCTGTTTGATCCTGTCTTCTTTGATCCTCCCCTTCTTCCACAGTCCCCAATTCATCTGCTGATAGTACAGAGCGTTGGAGTCACTCTGCACATGCTCAGTTTGGTGTGTATTGCTAAAGAGTTTTTTTTTTTCTTGGGAGGGCGCATGTGATCAGTACAGGGCCAATCAGCACTGTCCAGACAGAGGGTCAGGGGTCCTGCAGCTTTATTGGATAGTCAGAATAGAATGAAAACTCCTTCTACAAGCTTCAACAAGACACTGATAGAAGTTACAAGACTGCTATATACTGCTGATGAGAAAAGGTATTTAACAGTTCATATTTACTAAAATAATTGCATTTCCATGTACTGTGTACCGTGAGAGACCAGATATAGTGAATGCAGGGTTTAGTAACACCTTAAGCCAGTGGTTCTCAACTCCTGTCCTCGGGACCCACTAACAGGCCAGATTTGCAAGATAACTGAAATACATCACAGGTGATATCATTTGCTGCTCAGTGATTGCAGTATTCTAGTCTGCATCTCCCCAAGGTAATACTTAAAATCTGGCCTGTTGGTGGGTCCTGAGGACCGGAGTTGAGAACCACTGCCTTAAGCCTTTATAACCAATTTAAAGTACACTATAATACTGCCTGAAGTTTTAGAAAGATTTTTAACGGATTGGCTGGATAGGCAGTAACTGATTGGCTGAATATATGCAATAATAACGCATTATGGCCACTTGATGGCACTGAGTATTATAGGAAGTAAGTATATCTTTCAGCTCCATCTAGTGGTCATAATGTGGTATTTTCCTCATTCACACTTTTTTTTTTCAATGAACAATATTCAATCTGCAGAGAATATAGCTGAAGAGCATTCAATTGAGCCCCATTCTTACAGAATTAATTTACATGGACAAATTGCTATGCAATTTTTTTTTAAAATTTATATACACCCCTATTTGTCTCAGGCTTCTTTCCCCTGTCCCCCTTCACATTCATACATTGAGTTCTTTCCCAGAAAACAATGCTGCTGCCTTGACTCTCAAAAGCCTACCCACACAGTGTCTCACGGGAGATGTAATTCTGGGGGTGTGCCTACGTCAATAGGAACTAAGCTCCCAGCAGCTGCCATGCAAGAATTTTACACGCTTAGGGATGATGTCATAGGGAGTCATTAAAGCTGATTCTCGCTATAAGAACAAAGTAAACAAAAAAAAAAATAGTTGGGACTCTAAAGGGGAGAGGGGATCTGCGGGTAAATTTGTGTATTGCCCTTTAAGTAGCAGCTGATCTCTGGTTGGCTACACGCAGTTTTTTTCTTAGCACAATGATAAGACACTGCTGGCTGATCTAAATAAGTATCCAGCTGAATCAAATAAAAAAGGGCACCGAGGTGAAGAAGAAAGAAAGAAAAAGATGAGCTTCTTTATATACGGAGAATGAATAGCTCTGTAATGCTGAGACAGACACGAGCAACTCACATAAAACAATGAGAAAAAGCAACAGATAGAATCAAAAAGAGAATCTAGTACAAGGATGAAAGGGCTTGACAAACCGCGGCAAAAAAATGTTGCAGGCAGCATAATACATGGTGATAATTGACTAGTCTTTGGTGTGGAAACCCCGTGGGATTAAGCCACAGGATGCAACGATGTGATAATTCCAGTGGAGTAAAAGGAAACATTTTGTTAACATTATCATGTCTTAAAGGAATCGTCTGCCATTGTAGAGACCTTCTTTTTACGTCTTTTGCCTTTTTAAAGGAAAATTGTAATTTTTTAAAATAGTTTTTAAACATATATGTCAAGATGATGAGCTTATTGCTAACAATTGAACCCCTTGATGCCAGCGCTTTAAATGGGCCATGACATCTTGGCTCCCAATCCTGCACATTGCTGATGTCACCAGAAGTCCACCCTACCAGTTGCCAAGAGCAAGTAGTTGACCATGAGCTGTCCATGATTGACTGCACAATGCTGATGTCATCAGGAGTCTATCCTATGGGTCCCCAAGAGCTAGTAGTTGGCCATGAGCTGTCCATTATTGGCTGCACAGTGCTGATGTCATCAGCAACCCATTCTATCAGCTCCCAAGAGCCAGTAGTTGACCATGAGCTGTCCATGATTGGCTGCACGGTGCTGATGTCATCAGAAGCCCATCCTACCAGTTCCCAAGAGCCAGTAGTTACCATGAGCTGTCTATGATTGGCTGTACAGTGTTGATGTCATCAGGAGCCCATCCTATGGGCTCCCAAGAGCTAGTAGTTGACCATGAGCTGTCCATGATTGGCTGCACAATACCAATGTTATCAGGGGGTCATCCTATGGGCTCCCAAGGGCTAGTAGTTGACCATGAGCTGTCCATGATTGGCTGCACAATGTTGATGTCATCAGAAGGACATCCTATCAGCTCCTAAGAGCTAGTAGTTGGCCATGAACTGTCTATGATTGGCTGCAAAGTGCTGATGTCATCAGCAGCCCATCCTATGAGCTCCCAAGAGCCAGTAGTTGACAATGAGCTGTCCATGATTGGCTGCACAGTGTTGATGTCATCAGGAGGCCATCCTATGGGCTCCCAAGAGCTATAATTGACCATGAGCTGTCCATGATTGGCTGCACAATGCTGATATCATCAGGAGCCCATCCTATGGGCCCCCAAGAGCTAATAGTTGACCGTGAACTGTCCATGATTGGCTGAATAGTGTTGATGTCATCAGGAGCCCATCCTATCAGCTCCTAAGAGGCATTAGCTGACTATCAGCTGTCCATGATTGGTTGCTCAGTGTTGATATCATCAGGAGCCCATCCTATTGGCTCTCAAGAGCCAGTAGTTGACAATGAGCTGTCCATGATTGGCTGCACAATGCTGATGTCATCAGGAGCCCATCCTATGGGCTCCCAAGTGCCAGTAGTTGACCGTGAGCTGGCAGCTTCAGTTTTGGAGTGCACCTCAGACCAAGACAACCACTCCTATATGTCCACCCACCCTACTGCCCGATATCTGTGTATTGCTGTTGTAAAGCGGTTAAATCCCAACATTGGGCTGGCCAAAATATTAAGTATGGGTGCCCACCCCCCCAACATATGA
>BLSH010380123.1:1362984-1413449 GCA_018402905.1 Glandirana rugosa
CTCGATCTTCTAATATTACGTTTACATATATATACATATACACACATACATATGTTATATATATATATATATATATATATATAGATATATGCCATAGAGTGTTTTCACTCATGTGGGGAGTGTAAAAACATTTATAAAATAATATAGAAAAGTACACTGTTGTGACTTCTTTAATGTGAAACGATGTTACATTTCATCACTCACGTGTCGAACATATTGTCCTCACTTTTGTGAGATACCGTATATAGATATATATATATATATATATATATATATTGTATACATACACACATATACATATATATACATTTGCATTATAATCTTCTAGCTCATCAGAGACCTCAACATTATTCAGTAGAGAGAAAGTGGGTGTTGGATACATCCTTGCTCTCCCTCCATTCTTGACAACTGTTGGGATAAGAGATCAGCCACACAGGGAGTGCGTAGTCTTTAACGAGTCAATCCACTCATAGACTTACAGTGTTTTAAAAAACATTCACAAGCAGGTATAAGATCAATTATATCAAGCTGATCTTTAAAATATATGCTGTATATAAAGATCATTGAAGAGATAATACATCCCTTTGAATTAAAGCTTTTACATACAGTAGCCAATTGGAATCCAACAGTTTATCCCCCATTGCAGTTTAGTGAATAACATATTTCACGTGATTGGCTACTGCAGGCAATGTCTTGTCTTTCCAAAGCTGTAATTGCTACAAATGAGCATGTGTGGTGGCTGCGGTTTCTGGCTCCCAGCCTTGGTCAGACAATGTCAGTGATTCAGCAGGAAATCTTTGGAAGCTCCCGTCACCTGCTTTTTGTATCCAGAGGCTCAGACAGCTGAATAGACAAAATGTAAATGTAGCCATTATACGTCGGTGTCTGTGTTCTGCCAATGTGAACTCTGGATCTTTCAATAAATCATATGTGGAAGTGCAGAGTCTGGCTGCTGCTGGACTCTGGGAAGGAAGGTGTAAAATAGTAAGCATCCTTTAGTCCAGTGGTCCTCAAGTACCCCCAACAGGCCATGTTTTGGGAATTTCTCTTAGATAAAATAGCTGTCCAAAATACCAAGCCATTTACTCTGATTTAAAGCACCTGTGCAAGATAAAGGAAAACCTGAAAACATGGCCTGTTGTGGTACTTGAGGACTGAGGTTGAGAACCACTGCTTTAGTCCACGCAAAAAAAAACAGGAAAAAGACAAAGCATCAGAAAGCAGTTATATGGATTTCTCATACAAACCTAAAGCTCACCTAAACTTTCAGTTTGTTTTTTAGAAAGCAGCCACAGCCTGAGTAGACAAGCCTGTCCCCTGCCAGCATGCTTATCTCAACATAAAAGCAGTGGTCTTCCTTCAGAGGTCCAACACACCTCCTGCAGAGACAGAGATGGAGCTCTATAATCAGCATGAAGCAGGAGCTTTGCTGATTGCAGAGCTATAGTCATGGCTTAGCAGGAACATGTGTTGAACCTCTGTAGAAAGACTACTGCTTCCACATAGTTGTTAGAAGAAGACTGTGCTGGGGACTTGTTTGCACTTTGTTGTGCTTTCCTCGCGCTCCCGGAGGAGGCGGCGCCGGGCGGCTCTATTTAAACAGTGTGCACCCAGTAGCAGGTGCTGTCTGATCTAAAGCGTTACCCGTGCCTACAGCAGTGTGTTTCCTGAAGTTTCCTGTTCCTGTGACCCTGTGTCTTCCGTTCCTGTTGCCTTCTGCCTGCACCTGACCACGCTAGCCTACGACCACTCTTCTGTGTCATCCCTGTGTACCTCGCTGCCCGGCTGTTGACGACCCGGCCTGCACCTGACCACGCTCCTGCCTGCTCTACTTGTACCGCACTGCCCGCCTGTTGCCAACCCGGACTGAACCACTTGCTATCTTCCAGGCATGAGCTCCGGAGGAACCCTCCAAGCTTGCACCACCATCATCCAAGCCCTCGTGCCTCCCTGCACTCCTGAGCTCCCTGTCTGCACTACCAGGGGTTCAGTAATCAGGGTGGTAAGAGAGGTTGCTCCCTGCATAAGCCAGACTCCACCACCAGGTGTGTGACAATAGTGAACACAGGTGCATGCTGGCAGGGGTCAGGCTTTTTTCAGGCTGTGGCTGCTTTCTAAAGAAAATGGACTGTAAGACTTTGCACACTCTTTGTTTTGATTCCCCTGGAATGTATTTAGATCAGTTAAATTGAAAGTTTCATTTGGCTTTAAAGTTCAGTTCCAGTCACTATGGATAAAATTGAAGGGTTCAAAGTTCTCCTTAGATTACTAAGGAAAAAAGGGTGCTACTGAGAGACCAAAAACAATTCTGCCTTCCCCTTTAAATTTTTCAGATAAATTTAGGAACATATCCCCCAATAGGGTTTTTCGGCAGAAAAGGAAGTATTTGTCCAAACAACTGAGTTGTAAAAATATATCATAATTTATTTATATATAGTTGATTGACATAGAAAATTTGATAATATTTTTCAAGCAACAAAAATCAAAATTGACAAAATACAAAATGAACTCTGGTTACACAGCAATGGGACATGTGTTTACATGAAATCAACTGTAGAAAGGAACAGAAAGAGGGAAATTGCCATACTGTGCAGCCATAGGCCGCATGAGGTCCCCTACGCGTTTCAACCTTTATGACGCATGTCTAGGTCTTCCTCAGGGGGATCATAGGCATAACCCTTTATTGCTGCAGTTGATTGTTACAAACAAGTCCCAGATATCCAGAGTTTATTAAAAGAAATAATTAAGTAAAAAAGGCTGCAACGACTTGACACAGAGGATCTCCGCCCGCCACACACAGGACAACCTCTACCAATGAAAGAGGAAACTTGCAAGAGACCACACTCAATCCTCTTTGAAAGAGGAGATTGTGACTACTGCTCTATTGGTTGGGTATGAAGATTTTCTTCTAACCTGGTCAGAACGTGAGGCCACCACTTGCAGTGATCGGCTCCAGTGCCATCAACGGGATTGCTAAAGAAAACATCTTTAATATTGTAAACCTCCCAACCAATAGAGCAGTAGTCACAATCTCCTCTTTCAAAGAGGATTGAGTGTGGTCTCTTGCAAGTTTCCTCTTTCATTGGTAGAGGTTGTCCTGTGTGTGGCGGGCGGAGATCCTCTGTGTCAAGTCGTTGCAGCCTTTTTTACTTAATTCTTTCTACAGTTGATTTCATGTAAACACATGTCCCATTGCTGTGTAACCAGAGTTCATTTTGTATTTTGTCAATTTTGATTTTTGTTGCTTGAAAAATATTATCAAATTTTCTATGTCAATCAACTATATATAAATAAATTATGATATATTTTTACAACTCAGTTGTTTGGACAAATACTTCCTTTTCTGCCGAAAAACCCTATTGGGGGATATGTTCCTAAATTTATCCAAAGTTCTCCTTATTGCTGTCTGTAGGAATTTCCCCTAGCTTTCTATCCAGGTGACACCTGGAGGCATAGGGTGTTATGGGACAGAAGGTCAAGGGACATCCCCCACTTGGGATAGAGAGAAAAAAAAGAGGTACAAGCCCTAAAGAGGATATTGACTCCCCGCTTACATTTTTATATTTTCTATCACCTCTTACCTTGCCAGTTGGGTTGTCTCCAAAAAACATACCAGCCCAGTGAATCCAGCTTTGCTTGCTGTAATCTATCGCTTCACCACCGCACATCCGGTCCCATGCCAACTGCATCTTTCCTACTTCATCAGGGAACCTCTGTCCCTCCCTGTCAGCCCCATGATGACACTCTGCTGCACGTGTGCTGGTTTTCTGGATAATTCCAGGTGCATGTGAAGTGTGCCTGGGATGCTGTGATTATTGTCACCTAGGTATTTGTTAAAATAAAAAGTGTTTTGTAGTAAAGGAATGAAGGAGGAACAGTATTTAAAGTAGTAAAGAAGAATGAAGGTCCCAAAACAGAAAATGGGGTTGTACTCTGTAAATGTCAAATGTCAAACACAGTCCCAGCCCTAAGCCCTATCCCACTGACGTGTTTCACCCCAATTGGGCTTAATCTATGACCTCTCTGATTAAGCCCAATCGGGGCTTAGGATGGGGACTGTGTTCAAAGCCTTTTTTATGGAATAAAAGGTTAAGTTTGACATTTACACACTGTGACCCCATTTTCTGTGTTGTTAACAAGTTGTCTGGGACAAGCTTTTAGAGGTTGGCACCTGGAGCTGTGAAGGACCCTGGGATCATACATGGAGCTTGGAGGTTTTGGCTTTAATCTTCCACAAAGAATGAAGAATGGCTTTAAAAAGGATTTGTGGGTTGTCTTTCATGTGACAGGGGAACAGTGAATAGAAAACCCCAAAAGGGGACACATACAGCAATAAAAACGTGATAGAAGTTTCAACCCTTCCAAATTAAAATGTAAAAGAAAATGGCTGGGGTAGAGCTTTAGCCATATAGAAAGGGTTTGAACCCTACCCACTGTATTCCTAACACAGTGGTCCAGAGTAGGGATGAGCTAATTGATGTGTGTAGCACCCTCCTAGGTAGGTAGAGAGATAAGGGGGGGTGTTCCCTTTGGGATTATACGGTGCAAAGAGGACAATCAGATCTCACACAAAAAGCCTAGTAAAATTAAATCAAAATTTTATTATTTTCCATCCAAGTAATATCAGCCAAAACAATGGCTATCATGCCCAAAAGCAGGGCTATAAGGACATTTAAAACAATAACACATAAAGTTGTGTGCACAATAAAGGTTACAGTCTCATTTGATATAAACGCATATTACTAATACATGCACTTTGGGTCAACATAGGGATGAGAGCATAGGCATTAGTTACAGCCCTGGTGATTGGCCTAGGAAAGTGCCTCAGTGCATGCTGGGTGACTGTATATACACCAAGGGCACATGTGCTCGGGGTCTTCGGCTGGAGAGCGGGGTCCCGGAGGGAGGGACGGCTGCCTCACCTCTGCACAAGCTGCCATGCAGTCTCAGGTAGTTAAGGGCTTGAATCCGAGTAAAGCTGCCACCCAGATGTCCAGCAGAGCTGACTAGAAGTGAGACACACCAGGAAGGATCTGTTTCAGCCAACAGTGAGTACAGATCTGTGTCATGGGCCCTGTCCTGTGAGGGCCATCCCTTCAACTAGTGGAGTCAGTGGATGGGTGTCAGTCCAAGGGGATGCTAGTGGGTGTCCTGAAGATAAACAATTTCGCCAAGTCTGCTGCCAGAGCAAGCAAAGGACTTATTCCTCCCATACAAGTGTTGTATGGTATAACAGAGAGTCTGCTACCACATTATCCTGGTGAGGCCAAGTGAGTGTTGTCCTCGTCTGTAATTAGTTCCAGTTGGAGTATCCCACTATTCCCTTCTCCTATCCAAGTTCCAACAATAGATGCCGAAAAAAACAAACCCCTGGACTGATTATTGCATAGTGATGACAGTACGAGTGGTCCTGTGAAAACCCCTAGTAACTGGTTGCAAGATAATAAGGGGAAAGCCCAGGGAAGACTACACACAGCAATCCCTACATGTGCTTCAGCTAGAACCCGATTTCCTCAGTTTAATGATAAGCAGCAAATAGGTTGCACATATAATCTTGCAAGTGTTGTCCTGTAGGTAGCCATACTCTTTAAATCTGCCAGGGAAAGGTAAAAGAACAAAACCAACGGGGGTCACTCTCACTTGCAGGGAGAAGAATGTGGGGTGTCATAATCTGGAGTACCATTCGCATCTGGCCTGTAAAATTCCCATTAATTCTGTGATCTGCTGGGACAATCTCTACAGATCTATCACCCATTCTATAGGAGAATACACAAAACAAATGAATTCTCCCTCTGTCTCCAGAAGATGGAAGAAAACATTCAGCCAGTCCTGCCGTTATATAATAATCAGTCCTGGTCTCCCGAGAACATGGCTGTACTGCTACTCCAAGCACTCCATCTCAATGAGGAGCCATAGACAGATGAATCCTAAATTTCATTTTTATTTATTTATTTTAATGTTGTTGGAAGTAGAATTATCTTACAGAAAAGGCAACAACAAAAATTATGACGGTGGAAGCAAATTCTCTAGGCGTCTGTACTCTATACCTGAAGCGGTATCTCTTTGATGGCAGAGTGAAATTTAATATAACTGCAGTTAAAGTGAACATTTTGTTTGCCCATTTAATAGTTTGCCTTACCTCCATCATCAGCCATTTATTATTTTACCTTCACTACGCTCTCCCCATTTACAAGCCCCAGCCTATTGAGAAAGCCTTGTGTAGCACCATCCTAGAAGAGGTTCCTAGAGAGGCTCATGTAAATTTAGTCTTGTTTGGTGCCTCTGTAAACATTGGAACAGTGTGTGTTCTGGGTCTCACTGGCTCAACTACTCCTCCCTGCCTTCTAGTGAATTCTAGAATGTATTGGGCAGGAAGAGGCAGAGGCTTGGCCTGAATTTTTCTGCGGTCTTAGCCATTCCCTAGGGGGTGGAGTGCCCAGTAGGTGGCTGAGGAGGGCATAAAAAGTTGGCCCTTGGAGCAGCAGGGTTCTTGTCCAGGATTTGAAGATCCCAGCCTCGAGGGCTGCTGCCCTGGGCAGGATAGCAGAAGTTGTAGGAGTTCATCAAGGTCCCAGCTGAATGAGAGTTGAGGGGCCTGAAGTCTGCAGGAATTCATTGAGGTCCCAGCTCAGTGGGAGCTGGGAGGGGCTATTATCTGGAAACAGTTGGGGCCAAATCAAGGGGGTACACTCAGGATCTGACCTGGAGATTCACAGGAGAATTGCCTGGCCAATATTGGATGGAGGTATCCAAATATCCAGCGACATTGTGAGTAGAGGCCTGGAGGTAAGATCCTAGTGACTGACTACTGTTTTAAACCCTTGAGTGTCTGCTTCAGTGTTGCTGAATTGGGGCTGCCCTTGTTTGGAGTCTCAGGATCGCATGTGTTTCTAGTCTGTGCCAAGAGGGAGATTATCCCGAAGAGAGTATGCTACTTACTAGCAAATGCACTCAAAAACCCAAGGAGCAGGGACTTTAGAAGAATCTGCTGACCCAAGATGGCTGCCAAATGCCATCTGGATGCAGCACAATACTGTCTCCAGGGACCAGGAAACCAAGGCTTCCTCTCAAGGCTGTGATGCAGCTCTGGTCAAGCGCCAGCTACAGTGAAGGAAGCAGACTGCATTTGCTTACAAGTAGATAGCGGAGAATGTCCTCTGGTTACTTTGTGCACTAAACTGAGTATCCCAAAACTTCCCTGCACCCCAACTAAGTTCAATCAGCATTAAAGCTTAAAAAAACACCCCTTGCCTGGTCATTGAATAGTGAACTGTCCAAGTGGTTGTGTGTTTGGCTGCCTGTACACCCGAACAGGAAGAGAACAAATTAGCGGGACCTTGTGTAAATTCTAAAGCTGGGAATGCACTTGTTCAGCCCCGCAGAGGTTATGATGAACGAAAGTAAGTCAACTTTAATAGTCTGTCTATTCTGTACTGTCAATCAAGCCACAACATTCAATGCATGTTTTGCGACGCTAAGTAAGAATGTCCCTTTTCTAAATTTAGTGGGACTGGGCTGTAGTTAGCCCAAGCTTGGATTGATAAGTTCTGCTCTCTGTTGGTTTTCCCCTAAGTTCAGTTCATTGATTGGTTCTGCTTGCTGTGTTGGATAGCGTTTCTGGCAATAGTGTAAAAGGATCCAATGACCTGGGTTATGAATATTTATTTCTGTGTAGACATTCTATGACCTCCCAGGTCTGCTGCCTGAGGAGGACACGTGCTCAAAGAAGGAAGGCCTAAATTTGGAATCTGAAAGCTTGCAATGCTTGGTTGGAAGTGTAGTGCTACTCCCGTAGGAGCCGCTTATGTTGACCAGTTCTTCCCTACAGTTAGTGCAGTCACTAAGGCACACAGCACTTTCTCTCTCTCTGGCTCAATAAAAGGGGATGTCTTTTTTGCTTTTTTTTCTGTATAAATGTGGATGGGGTGAGAGGAAGCATGGGATACCCCAGGAACACTGAATAACAGAGAAGAAACTTCTCCTTCTCTTAAACAGTCTCTGCACACAAGGGTGGGAGAGATAGCTGAAGTCAAGTTCTCATAAAGGCCACCACTGACTGAGCAATTAAAAGGGCCTTCTGAAGAAAGGAGAAACTGCACAGTCACTAGGGCTCCGAGACCAGGTTGGTGCTCACAATGCCACAGGATCACTGTCTGCCTCCTTTCTGGGCACTTTTCTGTAAGGGAGAAACAAGGCTCGCAATGCCACAAGACAGCTGGACACTTCCTTCCAACTTCCGCCAGGAGGTTTCTAGACCAAGATCCCAGAAAAAACCCTTCAAATATGCCCCCAGCTGTGCTACAGCTGGGACCTCATTGAGCATACGGAGACGTTCAATCAAACGGCCCTTAGGGGCAAAGCCCCCCTCCAGCTAGGGACTCCTGCTGCAGGACTGGACCCAGGACCAACTCAAATCCTGCTCCAAGTCTCAGACTATTTCTGGGATCCCCAGCCACCTACTGACCACATCTCCCCAGGGATTGGCTGGCTCCCCGTAGATATTTAGACTCTCCTTCTGCCTTTCCTCCCACTGCAATTCCAGTACCCTCTGGAAAGCAGGGGGAAATAATCAGACCAGCAGCCTGTGAAGCACTGAGTCAACAACTGCACCACTGGCTACAGAGGAGCCAGACTACATTTACCTAGCATCCTATGCCCGAATTAGAAGGGTGCTACAGAAGATTTACCCGAGACGAGTGAAGCTGGAACCTGGATTGCAGCACCAGAAAGGAACTTCTTCTGCCAAAATGTGTTTTGAAGAGCAAAGTAAATGCTTGAACACTGAAGGAAGTCTGGTGGCTCATCCAGAGGGTTCAGCAACTGTTTACAGTCAGAAGAATGCATAGTGCCAGTTTGGCTTAAAGGCCCTTTTTTTTTACTATAGGGTTGAAGTCTGCATTTGTTCTTTTTGGGGTCTATGCCCTAATCCCTCTCTCCCAACAGTCTTTCAGATCTAATAAAACCTGCTAGCCCTTTCAAAAGTGACTGGAAGCCAATTCTACATGCCCCACCAAAAGTCAAGAATCCAATCCTAGGGTGAAATGCTAGCCCACCAACCCTCGTAGGGGACCTCCACCATTGTCTAGTAGTAAGGGGGTGCTACACATGAAAGGGCATTTTGCTTTTAAAATGGAGGTTATAAGGAACGGCATCATGTTCTCCTGAAAAGCTTGACCAGTGTGGTCACTGTTGGCTTTCCTGGACAGTGGTAACAGTTAACTGACTATACTTAGGAAACATAGTTGCAGGCCATTTTAGGCTCACAAAGGCTGTGTTCTATGGAATTACTAAACATGAATCTGTCATCTGCAGGAAAATATCTCCACCACAATCACTGCCTTATCTCAAATGTCATGCGCTCCAATGAACCCCTGACACTTTTTTTGCAGATAGTTATATAAATCTAATTTGCAGCTTTCTTATGTAAGGCAGACTTTATTTCAGAGGTAATTATCTTTTAATTGGCACTCACCTTGCTTTGTGAAATTCACCTCCACAAAGGATAGCTGTCATTGCTCACGCTAAGACATCTTCAGGTTACATAAAGCCATCATTTCACCAGACATTGCTGGCTGGCTTGTATGGGCTTTCTAACGTGCAGAGAGACATCTGCAAACCCGATATTTCACTTGGTGTGGTTAAGAACTCGTTAAGCATTAGAAAGCTTTATTTCGATGTCCATTATGCTTGGCTAGCCTTTATTTGCTAAAGACTGACCTCTTAAATGATCATCCCACACACTGGGTCACCAATTCTCTTCCTGGCTCATTGTAGCATGTGCAGAAACATCACCCACAGCTATACAATCACTTACAGCTCACTCATGGATAGGCACAAGAGGATCGAGTTTGTTTACTCGATGCCGTGAGACCTCAAGGCGACCTACAGCCCGACGTCTTGAAAGGACATCAGGTACGAAGATTGGAAAAAATAAAAAATATTGTTTACAATAAGCGCTCGCTTTCTTTCCTCTACACGGCCAGCTAGCACTTTGCTCTGTGACTGCATACTATAATGATTCCTGAGCGTAGATAAGTTAATATCAAAGCGTTACTATACCCAAGAGCTAAAATGGAATATATTGCAACTTACCAGTCCTTAGATGTGGTGGCTGCATTTGTTTTCTTTTGTTAGGCTAAGTACATTTTCTGCAAGTATAGAATAATGCCTGTTGATCCTTCTAGAACAGTCGATGGGACTTGAATGACGTTAACCCCTTCACGACCACGCTATAGCACGCATCAGCAGTAATGTGTGATCATTGTGTCCTCTGCACACAGCTGATCACAGATCGGGGTTAAGAACCAATCACAGTGGTTCTTTATCATGTGGTCAGTTGTGTCCAATCACAGCTGATCACAGTGTAAACAGGATTTGCCGGTTATCGACGATTCTCTCCTGGCGCTGACAGCCGTGAGGGGAGGAGAGCCGATAAGGAGCAATCCACACCAGAGACATCTACACTGATAATCAGGGCACTGATCTTCAGTGTCCTGATGATCAGTGCAGCCCCAACAGTTCCCACCAATGCTGCCAATCAGTGCCGCCCATCATTGCCGCCTATAGTGCCCAACAGTGACGCCTATCAGTGGCCATCAGTGCTGCCTCATCAGTGCTACCTCATCAGTGCAGCCTCGTCAGTGCCCATCAGTGCCGCCTCATCAGTGGCCATCAGTGCAGCCTCATCAGTGCTCATCATCAGAGCCTTCTCATCAGTGCCACCTCATCAGTGCTCATCATTAGTGCCGCCTCATCAGGGCCCATCAGTGCTGCCTCATCAGTGCCCATCAGTGCTGCCTCAGTGCCCATCAATGCAGCCTCATCAGCACACATTAGTGCAGCCTCATCAGTGCCCATCAGTGCTGCCTCATCAGTGCAGCCTCATCAGTGCCGTCTCATCAGTGCTCATCATCAGTGCCTACTCATCAGTGCCCATCAGTGCCTCCTCATCGGTGCCGCCTCATGAGTGCCCATCAGTGCTCATCATCAGTGCAGCCTCATCAGCACACATCAGTGAAGGAGAAAAATTACTTATCTACAAAATTTTGTAACAGAAACTAAAGGCCCGTACACATGGTCTGATTGTTGCCCAACAATGGTCGTCCAAGAGCATGTTGGCTGATAGTTCAATCATGCGTACCAACGATTCTACAGCCAATTTCCAATTGTCGTCCAACAGAAGTTGGACGACGAGACTAGAAAACTTGTGTTGGCCAACAAGCCGTTGGCCGATTGTTGGCTCGTGTGTACAGAAGTTGGGCCAACAAAAAGTTGGAAGTGCAAACACGGATGCTGTTCGGTCGTGTAACCTGGGTTCGTAATTCACAAGTCACATTCACCTGAACTTCCTAGCTATACGCTCGTAACACGTCACTACATCCGGCTTTGTTGGCCGATTACTTGACTCATGTCAGTATGTTAGACAAAACCGCCGTCGCCCAATTTGGACAAAAGTTGGACAACAATCTGCGCGTGTGTACGAGGCTTTAGAAAAACTTTTTTTTTTTCAAAATGTTTAGTCATTTTTCATTTGTTTAGTAAAAAATAAAAAACCCAGTGGTGATTAAATACCACCAAAATAATCTGTCTCCAAAAAAAATATAAAAATTTTGTTTGGGTGACCGTCCAATTGTCATTCAAAGTGCAACAGCGCTGAAAGCTGAAAATTGGTCAGGAAGGGGGTGGAAGTGCCCTGTAGGCAAGTGGTTAATGGCCATTTTCTAGGCTAATAGATACGTGACTGTCAAGCTAATGTGTGAGGGGCTTGGTACTGCCCTGGGGAACATATAACAAAGCAAAAAAAAAATGTTAAAAATTCAGTTTGGCAGGGAGCAGTGTTTCTAATATTGCTTAAAGGGCAACATTAAAAATGCAAAGTTCCTTTAAACAACATGCCTGTAGGATGCCCTAAGCCTGTCTGTGAAGTGGCGCATCTCTATGATGTATACAACCTACTACAGCAAAACTGACATTTACAAAGAAAGAAAATGCTTGTTCAGATTGCTGGTAAATGACAGCTCCCAGACCCTCACTTCTGTTTCTAAACAAAGCAGGCCAAGGATTTATTTCATCTTTCCCAGACCCTTATGTTAGATGAGGATCTGATATTGATGTTAATGGGGGACTCGCAAAAAAACATGGCAAGGAGTTCCCCCTAAAAATACATATTAGACTCTTATCCTTGATGAGGGTCTGATATTTATGTCAAAGGGGACCCCACACAAAAAAAATTAAAACATGGCGAGGGGCTCCCCTAAAAATACATACCAGACCCTTACCCTTGATGAGGGTCTGATATAAAAGTCAAGGGGGGTCCCACACAAAAAAATAAATTAAAAACATGGTGAGGGGCTCCCCTAAAAATACATATCAGACCCTTATCCTTAGTGAGGGGCTGTTATGAATGTCAAAGGGGACCCCACACAAAAAATAAAAACATGGTGAGGGGCTCCCCTAAAAATACATACCAGATCCTTATCCTTAATGAGGGTCTGATATGAAAGTCAAGGGGGACCCCACACAAAAAAAAAATAAAAACATGGTGAGGGGCTCCTCTAAAAACACATAAAAGAACCTTACCATTGATGAGGGCCTGATATTAATGTCAAGGAGGACCCCACACACAAAAAAAATAAAAAACGTGGTGAGGGGATTCCCTAAAAATACATACCAGACCATTATCCTTAATGAGGGTCTGTTATGAATGTCAAGTGGACCCTATGCAAAAAAATTAAATAAAAACATGGCGAGGGGCTCCCCTAAAAATACATACCAGACTCTTACCCTTGATGAGGATCTGATATTAATGTCAAGGAGGACCCCACACAAAAAAAAATAAAAACATGGCGAGGGAATTCCCTAAAAATACATACCAGACCCTTATCCTTAATGAGGGTCTGTTATGAATGTCAAGGGGACCCTATGCAAAAAAAAAAATGTTGTGGGGTTCCTCCCCATTCATACCAGATCCCTTAGTGATCCTGCTGCCAAGAGAGGTTTGTTGAGAGGTTTGACTCCGCTGAATTCTCTGCTCATCTTTAACGCTGCTCTTCCATAGATACAACATAGTGAGTGTTGACACTGTAGGACAGGTGTGTTACTGGCAGGATCACCAGGTGAAAAAAGGAAAAGAAAAAATCTTAAGAAGGAAAACTAATGCAGGCACCACATCTAAGGACTGGTAACATGCAATATATTACATTTTTGTTTTGAGTTTAGATGCATTTAAACCCTTTTACTAATACAGACCGCCATTGAATTGCACAATATGTCCCCCATAGCTCCTTCACCAGATTATCAGGTAACATGTTAATATGATTTCATTTTCATACATCTGTAGCTTTCATTAAAATTATTCCTGGTGGTCCTGCCATGAAAATTCCTGTTCAGGCAACATCCCCGTATTCCGTTCTAATTGTGTTCCTGCATAGTCTCCATGTCACAGTGACCTCTGCCTAAGACTACAAAGGGTTGCTACAGTCCTCATTACTCAGGCATGGTCCACTGTTGTCACCATCAGGAAACCCACCCTGAATAAAACAGTGCTGCAATCGCTATACTGTAGGAAGATATGAAGTAGCTGCAAAGAGGCTGCAGGTGATCAACAGCAACAAAAGGTGAAATTAGGTAAAAATTTATTTTTTTAAGGCAATTGGTGTCACCCACAGTATTTTAGCAAGCTAAATGTCATTCAGTCTACTTTCATTTTACCACTCTATCCAGCGTGACCTACTCAATAAGTTACAAAATACTCCACTCCTGATGTTCACGCAATGAACTCTTCCAGAGGTGAATTAAAGCTGGCTGTACACTATACAATCTGATTGTAAACTATGTAATAATGAGGACATCCCTAAAGATCCATCCAATATATATATATATATATCAGGCACTACATAGTTGATGGAGGACCTAAACGGGATTTCCCAATCTGTATCTTTTAACAATAAGTACCACACATAAAAATAAAAAGTATGTACAGTATATCCATATACATATACGTAGTATATACACATATAGTACATACTATATAGTATATACATGTACACTATATTACCAAAAGTATTGGGACGCCTGCCTTTACACGCACATGAACTTTTATGACATCCCAGTCTTAGTCCGTAGGGTTCAATAGTGAGTTGGCCCACCCTTTGCAGCTATAACAGCTTCAACTCTTCTAGGAAGGCTGTCCACAAGGTTTAGGAGTGTCTATGGGATTGTCTCAATATTGAACACTATGGCCTAAGACTGGGATGCCATTAAAGTTCATGTGAGTGTAAAGGCAGAAGTCCCAATACTTTTGGTAATACAGTGTAAGTAAACAGCCACTGGACACCAAGGATGGTCTTGCCATGAAGATCTAAGACACCAGACACTGGAAACACTTGGTGTGGTCTAGGTTGAAATAAAGGTGTGTGAAGGTGGAGCTGGATCCTAAAATACTTTAGCCCTATTGGGTTGTTGTGTAACGTGGGAGCAAATCCACTGTATAACCCATTCATGCCCAAACCTTGGATGACTCCCTTGATCTGGAGGACCGATATGAGCATGGGGATCCAGGATCACTCAGGGATATCCCCATATAGGTTAAAGGTTCAACATCAGTGCCTGGCCTCACAAATGCACTTCTGGAAGAATGGTCAAACATTCCCATAGACACTCCTAAACCTTGTGGACAGCCATCCCAGAAGAGTTGAAGCTGATATAGCTGCAAAGGGTGGGCCAACTCAATGTTGAACCCTACAGACTAAGACTGGGATGCCATTAAAGTTCATGTGAGTGTAAAGGCAGACATCCCAATACTTTTGGTAATATAGTGTAAGTAAACAGCCACTGGACACCAACGATGGTCTTACCATGAAGGTCTAAGCCACCAGAGACTGGGAACACTTAATGTGGTTTAGGTTGAAATAAAATGTGTGTGAAGGTGGAGCTGCATCCTAAATACTTTAGCCCTGTTGGGTTGTTGTGTAACGTGGGAGCAAATCCACTGTATAACCCATTCATGCCCAGACCTTGGGTGACTCCCTTGATCTGGAGGGAAGAATGGTCAAACATTCCCATAGACACACTCCTAAACCTTGTGGACAGCTTTCCCAGAAGAGTTAAAGCTTTTACGACTGCAAAGGGTGGGCCAACTCAATGTGGAACCCTACGGACTAAGACTGGGATGCCATTAAAGTTCATGTGCGTGTAGAGGCAGGCGTCCCAATACCTTTGGTAAAATAGTGTACAATACCTGTCTATGGGGGAATTTATCAAAACTGGAGCAGCTTTGCATGACAACCAATCAGCTTCTATAGCGCTCCAAAGGCTGCTCCAGGTGCTGTGCACCTATGGGTTCAAAGTCTAAGCATCAGAAGGGCTGCACACCCTGCTGTTGCTGCAGATGAACAATGGAAAAAAAATGGTGGATCGGCTGCACTCCCAATCTGTTGCAAAATTAAAGTTTATTAGGAGGGCAAAAGTTATAGCAAAATGGTAACGCGTTTCACACGGCAGGTGTGCTTCGTCTCACGTCTAGCGTGGTTGAGACGAAGCACGCTAGACGTGTGAAACGCGTTACCATTTTGCTGTACCTTTTGCTTTTTATGCATTGATCTTATGATCAGGGGAAAGTTGGGCCAGGGGGCAGGGTGGCAATTGTCCCCCAGGCTACCCTAACTTACATTCAAAATGGCCGATGGCCGCTGCCCGCTGACACTTTTTTCTTCCTATGGAGGAAGGAAGCAGGGGGCAGCCACCAACTAACTGCAGCCAAAGGGGGGGGGGGGGCACCCAGGGCCGGCTGTGCTGATGGGCACTGGTGAGCCTGCATGATGGGCACTGATCAGGTTGCACTTGATAGGCACTGGTGAGGCTGCATTGATGGGCACTGGTGAGGCTGCATTGATGGGCACTGATGAGGCACCTTCATAACATCAATATCCATTCTAAAATCAGGTGGGCATGGATGTTGAGCTGATTCGGTGGTTCAATGGGCCACTTGACTGGACTTGCCCCCCAGGCCTAAGGCTGCCAGCCCTCCCCTGCTTATGATCTCCTAATAAACTTTAATTTTGCATCAGATTGGAAGTGCAGCCGATCCACATACTTTATTCCATCAATCAGCTTCTATCTTCAGCTTCCACAATGAAGCTTTGAAAATGAAAGATAGAAGTTGATGGTTGCTCCAATATTGATCAATTCGCCTACAACTGTCACCAGCCTTCTATATTCTCTACCAGCGGTTCAGTTTCCTCCATTCCAGCAGCCAATCAGAGTTCAGCGAATGACACAGAACGATCAATATGAGCCAGCCATAGAGCGGTCTCGAAGCCCTCAGCTTACTATAATGTTCTGACGCCATCTCTTTTGGGTGCACTTCAACTGCCCTGACGTTGAAGTTCCTGTGACTCACATCAAGATATATAGATATATGCAGAGTTACAAGAAGCAACTATAGCAAAAGAAAGAAAGCGAGAATTGCCTCTGGGGAAGTATATAAAAACCAAATAGTTGACATGGCAATAATGATGTCATTTTTCTCCCAAGGAATATAAAATGACACGCGCAGATCCTTGGCCATTGTGACAGTGACAGGTTATTGCAGTTGAAATACGAGCCACAAGGTGGTGCTAAATCTTCATCCAAAGCCAAGGGTTTTTTCTCCCTATTTATTGGGGATTTCTACAGATAAATAGACTTTCCAGCAATCCCTGGCAGGCCTTGCTACTTCATAAAATCGTAACCCAGAACTCTTCTTTTTTTAATACCCGATACTACGTTATAATTTCCCTTGAGTCCAGCACAATCGTATTTTTTTTCTTTTTAAAACCGACATTCAAAAAAAAAAAAAAATTGCTTGTGCAGATCAAAACTATTTTTTTTATTATTTCTGTATATTTACATGACACCATTAAATGGATTAATAATTGTCAGATTAAAAATTAAATGTCACATAATTTAGTAAAGCCACAAAAAAAAAAAAAAAATTAAAGCTGGACTATGCTAGTCGCCATCATAAAATTCGGGGTTAAATTTGGTCCTAACGTTTACCAGGGCTCGCCGCCGCAGCGTTGGTTACACAAAAAATGTCAGGAAATCAGCTAAATACACAAATAAAAAAAAAGCATAGATGGTAACCGTTCTATCTGCCAAAGTATTTCTATTCCTGTCCATCCATTCCTGAGATTTACACAGCTCTGCCACACAGCACAGGCAGGTGGGTGACACCACTTACAGCTAACAGTGGTGTCCTCCCTCTACCTCCAGTCTTCTGGATGGACAGTGATATAGCAGCAGCAGAATGATGAGGTCATCCTCCTGCTCTCTCCTCCTATCAGCAAGCACTGCCCTTCCCTCTCCTAAGCTGAATGTGCTGCAATGGGGATTGGGAGGCTGATATCGGATCGAGTTCACCTAGTTGCAAATTAAAGAAAAAAAACTTTTAGGACATGGGTGCTCAACCTGTGGCCCTCCAGCAGTTGCGGAACTACAAGTCCCATGAGGCATTGCAAGGCTGACAGTTACACGCATGACTCCCACAGGCAGAGGCATGATGGGACTTGTAGTTTTGCAACAGCTGGGGGACCACAGGTTGAGCACCCATGTTTTAGGGCCTATTTAGATCTATGGGTGTCGGGTGTAGAGGTGCATTTTTTGTAGCGTTAGGCAGGCGCGTTGTAATGAGCTGCATGTCGGGGGGTAAAACTGCAGCTTAACCGCCTATTTTTACCTCCCACCGGCCGCACGTGTCAACTAGGCTAAAAACTGTACTCCAGATAATTAATACACAGATTAAATATCTATAAAGGAGATGCTTTTTCTGCCAACGGATTTGCATTCCTGCCCATCCAGTCCTAAGATTTACACAGCTCTGCCACACAGCACAGCCCTGTCTGACAGGGCAGGAGACCTGATTTCTCCATGCTGCAAATGTGCATGGGTGAAGATCCGCTTTAAGTAACACAGGGTATGTCCCTTCTCTAGCCTGTGATTGGACAGTGAAAGGGGAAGCAGCATACTGATGAGCTAATTTCTGCTCTCTCCTCTTGTTAGCACAGAACATTTGATTGGCTCCTTGTGCTGCTTCTCCCTCTCCCAGGCTGAGCTCTGCTGCACAGGAAGCTGATATCAGGTCACATTCAGATTTTTGCTTGCATTGTTCAGGAGGTTCTGTGCAGGGGATTGCGGGTTGTGGAAGATATATTCCGGTGTCATTTACAGACTTATTTCATATTTCAGAGAGTGTGCTGTTCTGGTCTTGTGGCATCAGGCACTGTGGAGCAATTCATCATCAAAGTTCCCAGCAGAAGCTCTGAAATCATTCATGTTGTTCTCCCAGCACCTCATTCCACTACTCCCCTTCCCAGAGCTGTGCTTGCATTGTAAATTAGAAGGCTGTAGCTACTTAGTCACTGCTGGGAGGGGGAGCAGAGGAAGCCGAAGTGCCTAGTCACTGCTGGGAGGGGGAGCAGAGGGAGTTGAGCTGCCTAGTCACTGCTGGGAAAGGGAGCAGAGGGAGTTGAGCTGCCTAGTCACTGCTGGGAGGGGGAGCATAGGGAGCTGAACTGTCTAGTCACTGCTGGGAGGGGGAGCAGAGGGAGCTGAACTGCCTAGTCACTGCTGGGAGGGGGAGCAGAGGGAGCTGAACTGCCTAGTCACTGCTGGGAGGGGGAGCAGAGGGAGCTGAAGTTCCTAGTCACTGCTGGGAGGGGGAGCAGAGGGAGCTGAGGTGCCTAGTCACTGCTGGGAGGGGGAGCTGAGGTGCCTAGTCAATGCTGGGAGCGAAGAGCCGTTTGAGCTAAGCATTGGGAGCTGAGGTGCCTAGTCAATGCTGGGAGGGAAGAGCAGAGGAAGATAAGATGCCTAGTCACTGCTGGAAGGGGGAGCAGAGGGAGCTAAGATGCCTAGTCACTGCTGGAAGGGGGAGCAGAGGAAGCTAAGATGCCTAGTCACTGCTGGGAAGGGGGAATCGCTTGAGCTGAGCATTGGGAGCTGAGGTGCCTTCTCGCTGCTTGGAGAGGGAACAGTGGGATATGAGGTGCCTAGTCACTGATGGGAGGGAGGAGTGGAGTGTGCTGAGGTGCTCAGTCAGTGCTAGGAGGGGAAGCAAAGGGAGATGAGATACCTAGTCACTGCTGGGAGGGGGAACAGAGGGAGCTGAGGTGCCCCGTCACTGCTGAGAGGGGGAGCAGAGGGACCTGAGGTGTCCAGTCACTGCTGGAAGGGGTATCAAAGGGAGATGAGATGCCTAGTCACTGCTGAGAGGGGGAGCAGAGGGGATTGAGGTGCCCAGTCATTACTGGAAGGGGAAGCAACGGGAGCTGAGGTGCCCACTGCTGGGAGGGGGAGCAGAGGGAGCTAAGGCACCTAGTCACTGCTGGAAGGGGGAAAAGTGTTGATTTGAAGTGTCTAGTCCCTGTTGGGAGGGAAGAGCAGAGGGTGCTGAGGTGCCCAGTCACTGCTGGGAGAAGAATCAGGTTGAGCTAAGGTGCCTAGTCACTGCTGGAAGGAGAGAAAAGGGTGAGCTGAGCTGCTGAGTCACTGCTGGAAAGGAGGAGCAGAGGTGTCTATTTAGTGTTGGGAGGGGGGAGAAGGGTGAGCTGAGCTGTTGAGTCACTGCTGGGAGAGGGTACAGGATGGACTAAGTGCCTAGTCACTGCTGGTTGGGGAAGGGGAGTGTAGGGGAAGCTAAGCTTCTGAGTCACTGCTGGGACTACATGCAGAACAAGCCAAGCTAGGTTGTTTGTAGCTGCTATGAGAGCGATGCAGGGAGACCTGAAATGAAATGAGTCACGGCTGGGAGGGGGAGCTGAGAGAACAATTTTAATGTTCTTAGTGCTTGTGCTGTGAGGATGAATTACTTCACAGTACCTGTTGCTACAGAGGTAATTGAAGACTTATTTTTAAGCTAATTTACTGCTGATTAAGACTATATAAATATCTGATCAATAGCCTAGCTAGATTTATACTTTAAATTTAGCTTTACTCCCCACCAAAAGCTGCTGAATGTGAATAATCCAGCAACCTTTCTCACTAGGTCCCTTTATTATCTACAGTATATCTCACACCATCAAACATCAAAGTGGTAGTGGATATGTCTGCATAGAAACCCATAATATCTAATCAAGGTGTTTATTGGAGTGTTCTCAGATATACGGCCCCGGCGCTTTGACTGGTGTGCTGAATGAGATTGAAGGTGTGAATTAAACAGAATCTAGATATCCACCCGGTGTATTTTTGGACTGTGGGAGGAAACTGGAGCTCCCAGGGGAAAGCCACAGAAAAACAAGTAGAGTATGCAAACTCCATGCAGACAAAGCCCTTGGGAGGTCAAACCAGGACCCCAGCTCAGTGCTGACCCTTCTACTACGATATCATCAATCACAAATATAACAGGGCTAAGTGAAATCCAGCAAGTCCAACATTGAGATATCTACATCAAGGGGTCATTCAGACAATTAGAGTTCCCATTTCATGTTGGAGGATAATGGAAGTGGCCATATGAGAAAAGCAAAGACACACAAGCTCAAATGATCACACCTTCCATCCCGACCACTTCATGTCTAATTGATCCCACTTGGCCAGAGGAGGTCTAAAGCAACATCTCCTGACTCTTAGCTGGCCCCGTATGGCCAACCTTTGCTGTTTTCTTGAGCCGGCACTAAGATCCGTTGCATCATCCAGTCCTGTTCAGTGCTAAATAAGGCACGTCAAGGGTTAAAAACGAGGAGCTTTCCATTTCTCCACTTCTGTGACTTTAAGCACAAGGGAACATCTGTTTATGTCACCTGTGTCACTGGATATGTGCTGTGTCCCCATACCCCACGAGGATTCAGCCCTGATGCAATTTTAGGAAACAAAGCATTGCAATCCTTGGAGAGCAAGAAACAGTCATACTAGCGTCCGCAATGCATTGCAAAGGATGGGCCCCACTTTTATTATGTCATCCAGAAAACGATTATTCAATCAATGGCTATATGACTTACAGGACCATATGGAAGATTGCATGGTGATTCTTGAAGGGTGAGAGGCAACTGTGGGGTGAATGTAAATCCAAAAGGGCATTTAATTGGCCCTTGTTTTGTCTGCTAAATATACCAAAATATACAATTTTGGTATATTGTTTCCTAATTGTTAATAAATACCTGTTGCTTCATTCCGGTTGAATGGGTGACAACCACGATCAGGACAAGGGGTGGGCAGGAGGGGAAGCTGCCCTGGGCACAGTGAAGCAAAGGGGCAAAAATTGATGTTGGGTGGTACATCCTTGTATTAATAGTGGGAGAGAAGGACACAATTCTAGATAATTGCGCTGGGCGCTGGACAACCCTGTCAAAGCCAACACAGGCTCCTAATGCTGTGGCAGAGTTGTCACCCTAAAGAAGGCCTAAAGAATCTCATTGTCAGGCTGCCCAAATATGTCCTTGAAGACACAGCAATGTTACTGTGGCCAGCGTTGCAAACTGTCATCAAAGCTATTGGTTTCACGCATACTTTTTTGTACTTCTGATATTTTATGGGAGAAGAGTCCTAAGCCACACATCACTATAAAAACCTGTATGTGAGAAGTGAAAACAGCCTGAGCCTGGGCTCCAACCAGGCCACCGCCAACGCGCTTTGACCAGCCCACGGGAGATCCTCATGATTAAGCCCCATAGGAGGGACGAAACATGTTGGACGTGGCCTGGTTAGAGCCCAGGCTGAGGCTGTTTTCACTTCTCATATACAGGACTTTGTAGGACTCTTCTCCCTATGCATTGGTATCCACAGAGCTGGGATGAGCTCTGATCTCGCCTGCACTCCCAGCGGTTTATTATAGAAGAGAACCCATTGGAGCCTCAAGCAGAACCCCCAGCTTGGGTTTGGTTCTGATATTTTATGTTCGGTTGAGTGCTGGCCTGTTCTTTTATCATCCAAGGTCAATTTTATTTATTTTTTTGAGTGGAGTCTTTGGATCGACCCCCCCCCCAACCCAACTTTACCCAAGTCAGACAAGGGAGTCTAACATCTTGTTGCATTCTCCATAAAAGAAATAGAGACTCTAACTATAAGCTACCCTCCTTTATGGCAGTAGGAGGGAGGTACAGATAGTAGCCCAGGGTGCCAGGATCTACCTGCTTCTGCATGAGAAGCAATAGGCAAAAGCATCATCAACCCATAGCAACTAGCTAGAGCTAACTCTTCATTATTCTGATAAGCATTCACCAACACGTATATAACAGTTTTAAGTGGACTTATTTGTTAATGCATCAAAAAAGTTCATCCAAAAAGTTCATCATTCATTTAATATGTTAAATAAATATTATTACTAGTACATAACTGCGTTCATTTCTACTTTTTTATATTTGTTTGGAGTTTAGCTACAAATTATAATGGTTTGGCGGTGGTTTATTTTTGCATTTTTTAAGCTAAAAAAAGTTTTTAAAAGGGGCATGTGTATTCTGGCTTTTCCAAAGGAAGAGCACATCAGTAACTTCTTCCTTTGTGCGTGTCTCTCTCCAATTGATACTCCATACACAGTTGAGAGGCAGGCTCATGTGTCACACCTCTCCTGCAGCTGTGTGTAATTTGTGCTTCAGTTATTGAACTCTGTAAAAAAAAAAGCTAGTTCAGCAAAGTGGTTAAAGGTTAACAACGCTCCCCATATTTTTCAGCAGCATACTTACCTTGCTTTGAATCATTACATACGGCCACAGAGCCTGACGAAAAAATATTCCAAACTGATTTGCAGGAGTACCCACAAGACTGGAAAGAAAGTTCCAAATTGGTTTGCTGGAGTTCCCACAGGGCTGGACAGAAAGTTCCAAACTGGCTTGCTGGAGTTCCCATAAGGCTGGAAAGAAAGTTCCAAACTGGCTCGCTGGAGTTCCCACAGGGCTATGCCCTCCCTGGCTCTACGTAACAGCACTAGGCCAACCATGAGGCACCAATACCATTGCATGGCCATACGTTCACTCATACTGATTCTGTACAATATGCACAATACAGTGCAGAACATTCATCAAAACCAAGTTTGTGGACAAATGACCATCACATCTTTGTTAGCTTGTTGGGCATCCTATTCCAAAACCATGGACATTAATATGGCATTGGCCTCCCTTTGTGGCTACAACAGTCTCTGCTCTTCTCAGAAGGCTTTCCACAAATTTTGGAGTGTGTCTGTGGGAATATGTGCCCATTCAGCCAAAAGAACACGTGTAAGGTCAGGTACTAAGGTTGGATGAGAAAATATTTAGCATTCCAACTCATTCTAAAGGTGTTCAATATGGTTGCGGTCCGGGATGTTTGTAGGCCACTTAAGTTCCTCCACACCAAACTCCCCAAACCATGTCTTTATAGAGTTGGCTTGTGTGCCCATTCAGCCAAAAGAACATGTGTAAGGTCAGGTACTGAGGTTGGATGAGATGATCTGACTCCCATTCGGCCTTCCAATTCATCTCAAAGATATTCAACAGGGTTGTGGTCCAGACTCTCAAGTTCCTCTACACTAAACTCCTCAGACCATATCTTTATGGAGTTGGCTTTCCACAAGCTTTTGGAGTTTGTCTTTTGGAATTTGTGCCCATTCAGCCAAAAGAACATGTGTAAGGTCAGGTACTAAGGCTGGATGAGAAGATCTGATTCCTGTTTGCCTACAAAGTAAGCCACTGCCTCCATCTATAACTGGTCTATATAGTAAGGAGCGTTGGAGGGCATCAAGTCACAACAAACAGCCAAGGAATAATCCAAGGAAAAAACTGAGCTCAACTTACCAACCGGCTTAAAACCAGCCCAATTAACCTGTCTAACAGTATGCGTTAAAAGCAGGGGATTGGTTACACACATTTGCAAACGCATGTGTACGCTGGAGGGCCCCGACAAGGCTCCCTGCGTCCTCCAGACCTATCTCTGGCTAGTGAGAGACTCCACAGTGGGAGCACATGCATTCTGATGAGATAGATGGAGGCAGGTGGCCTGGAGGTAGCCCATCCCTCCTTAAAGGTACAGGGACGCACTGAACACCCAGCAGGTAGCAAAATGACTGCAAAGGTGTCAGTGCATTTACCTGACCAGAATCAAATATCCACAAAGTAAGCCACTGCCTCCATCTATAACTGGTCTATATTGTAAGGAGCGTTGGAGGGCATCAAGTGACAGATTCCTGTTTGGCCTTCCAATTCATGCCAAAGAAGTTCAACAGGGTTGAGGTCCAGACTCTGAACATCAAAACTCCTCTGACCATATCTTTATGGAAATTGGCTTTGTGTGCAGGGGTGATGGTCTGGTGTTCACAAACTTTTGGGCACATCTGGAACCACCAGTATTACTGCAAACCTCCTCAAATCACTCCCTCTTCCCCCCGATATTAGTGATTTTATAGGTTTAAACACCCCACCCTCCCATGGATGCAGGCTTTGCTCAACCGACAACTTACCAACAGGCTCCTTCAACAAAAGTCAATTAAACATTTGACTTTTGCTAAATTGAGCGGTGACGGCAGGGTCATACACTGCCAGAAAGTGTTCAAAAACTTTTGGGCACATCTGGAACCACCAGTATTACTGCAAACCTTCTCAAATCCTACTCTTCCCCCATATATTAGTGATTTTATAGGTTTAAACACCCCACCCACCCATGGATGCAGGCTTTGTTCAACCGACAACTTACCAACAGGCTCCTTCAACAAAAATCAATGAAACATTTGACTTTTGCTAAATTGAGCGGTGACTGCAGGGCCATACACTGCCAGAAAGTGTTCAAAAACTTTTGGGCACATCTGGAACCACCAGTATTACTGCAAACCTTCTCAAATCCTACTCTTCCCCCATATATTAGTGATTTTATAGGTTTAAACACCCCACCCACCCATGGATGCAGGCTTTGTTCAACCGACAACTTACCAACAGGCTCCTTCAACAAAAATCAATGAAACATTTGACTTTTGCTAAATTGAGCGGTGACTGCAGGGCCATACACTGCCAGAAAGTGTTCAAAAACTTTTGGGCACATCTGGAACCACCAGTATTACTGCAAACCTTCTCAAATCCTACTCTTCCCCCATATATTAGTGATTTTATAGGTTTAAACACCCCACCCACCCATGGATGCAGGCTTTGCTCAACCGACAACTTACCAACAGGCTCCTTCAACAAAAGTCAATTAAACATTGGACTTTTGCTAAATTGAGCGGCGACGACAGGGCCATATACTGCCAGCAGGAATTGACTAAAATTAGAGAAGCTATGCTCAACCTATATCCCTAAAGTTGGGGGTGTTTCAGTGGGTTTAATATTACTTAGAAAAGTTGCCAACCGTGTAAGTGGTGTTCTCTTTCAACTTACGGTATATGCTAACAGCATCATAATAAATGTATGCAATTTTTCTCAAGTTAAGATTACACTACATAGGAGGAATCTGATTACTCATTGCATTGTGATTAACCTCTTGTAGGCAGTCACCTCATTTGCAACGCAGTTATTTCAATAGCCTGCAAATGAGACATTTGTCACCATGGAGCAGTGTTGCCAACCTGCCGCAGCGTTTTTTACTGGCAAAACATGGAAAATTTACTGGCGGAACACATTTTTTACTGGCAACCTAAAAAATAACAGAACTCCTATTAAAACCTAAGACAATTGAAATTTAAACTCAACATGGAAACACTGACAATACCAATATCAAGTAGTTTGCCTGGTTTACACTTAAAAAGTCAACACAGCATGACAGATTTTCAGACCCTGATATTTATAGACAGTTGTAAAAATCACTGATTTTTACGAACTGTCAGTAAATTTACTGGCGGTTGGCAACCCTGCCATGGAGTTATTCTAAAGCTACCAAGTGATTGTAACTCCGCTGTGTAGTTTTGGCCATACTGCTCTTTTGCTTTGTTCTTATAAATGTCTTTATACCTCCTTCCATGCGTAGAATCCCTTTTTATAGGTCCCTTTTTTTTTTTCCTTTTCCTAGATCAGTCATGAAAGCAGATAGTAAGTAGCGGTGGCCTCTCTATTCCCTGGCACTAACATGCAGAGAATGAAAATGTCTGTCTAAACATCAATTTAATTGGAAAAGCCTTGTCCGTAACCCGGCATATTGACCCAGCGCGCACGGGAGAGATGGAGAAAAGCGAGAGACGGGGATGGTCTAAAAGAGACAGAGAGTGTTAGGCATCGTTTTTCAGAGGGATTATGTAGCCGGTACCTGTTTACAAGCCTGTTCAAGGGAGGACTATACGAAAATCCGCTTTAATGCGCATTCGTAATGGTGCGTCCAGATCGGAAACCC
The DNA here is from genome assembly GCA_018402905.1 of Glandirana rugosa. NCBI lineage: Eukaryota > Metazoa > Chordata > Amphibia > Anura > Ranidae > Glandirana > Glandirana rugosa. The sequence continues at coordinate 1,389,238 of BLSH010380123.1, forward strand.
CCCTCCCGTTGACGGTCTAGGGACATATGATGGAAAGGTGGAAAAAAAAATGAGTCAATCTTTAAAAGAAAAAAAAAAACTGGTGCCAAGCCAAAAGCATTACTTGATTTAGGAACGTAAAAGTGACAATGTTAAAAATAAAAAAATAAAGAAAAACCCTAAAAAATTAAAAAACTAAATTAAAATAAAATAAAAAAATAATCTCACCAGAAGGGGGATAAGGTTTTATCTCGGTGGTAACCAATAAATATATTGCATGCATAAATTAAAGGGTGGAAGTATTTAAAAAAAAAAAAAAAAGGAATAAAGGGTGAGAGGTACGAGCTTGTAAATAGGAGGGGGGTAACTTGTACGTGAGAAAAACACAGAGGGATGTACAGAGACCAAGAGACAGACAGACAGTAGGAGAGTGTCTGATGGGAGGAGAGAAAAAGGGAGGGAGATAGAAGGTCAGATAGAGAGAGGGAGAAAAAGACACAAGGAGAAGGAGAGCGAGAGGCATAGTTGAGGAAGGGGTTGGGGGGGGGCTCGTAGACCCTGTGATAGAGAGAGCCACAGACCTGGCGAGAGAGGGATGCTCGAGAGAAAAAAGCGAGGGAACAAGCAGAAGAGGGATGAGCCAATGAGAGCAGGAGAAGAGGAGAAAGGTGTGTGACGGGCAAAGGAAGAAGAGGAGCAGGTGGAGAACGGAGACGGCAGGGACAAGCAAGGCAGGGAGCAAGTGGAGAAGACCAGCTTAAGAATACACTGCCAAGAAAGAAGGCAAAAAAAAAAGAGTAGAGTCAAGAGCGGCAAGAGTGATGATAAAGGGATAAAAAGAGGCTGAGACTGGAAAGAGAGAAAGAGGAGGGGACCTGGGCCACCTATGTAGGGCGAGAAAGAACAGAGAAGTGCGAGAGACCGAAGAGGGGGGGAATTAGTGAGGTGGTCGGGCTGCGTGTGTATATCTAGCTGTGGTCTTCACAGCATACACATGGATGCTCAACGCAGGTGAGTGTACGCTACAAGACTCAGCCGCTGAGCAAAATGCAGCTGACACAATGCTGTTTTATATTCCTCGTCCAAGGCAGCATCTATCTGGTAAGTACTGGGTCTGAAATATCTCTATTTACCCCCCTCCTTGTCTGTCTGTCTGTCTCTTTCTATCAATGTCTATCTCGAGCCCCCCTCCAGATCTGACCCCCCCCCTTATCTACCCCCCTCCCTTTGGCAGGCTGTCACACCTGCTGCTCTCCAACGTATGATATATTGCCTTGTGTATTATGTGTAAGCCCTCTCTATGCACATCCTATACAGTGTATATGGTCACATTGCAAGCCCAAGCTTTTCTGTAACAAGGGGGGGATTTAAAGCCTTAGCTTACGTTAAACAATCTCCTACCTGTTGCTTGTTTCCAGCCAGCTAATGTAATAGTATATGTGCATTTAGCCATTTATAGGGGGCGTGTGGGTAATGGGGATACCAGATGTCTGGTTTAAAGGTCTGACATGGCAAGGGTAGGGAAGGGGGAGGTAAGCATAGTACAATAAGGAGCCAGCCTGGAAGAGGTTAGCTGTATTTTTGGTATTTTTTTGGATGTAGCTCTTTGGAAATTGGGACTGTAAGGGGTTGAGTGATCCAGAGGGAACTAAGATCAGTGGCATGATTCATAGGTTTACTAGTCAGTCACATGTATGAGCGGAGAGATCTACCGTCTGGGGGTTGTCTAATGGGTTAAACAAGCTATTTACAAGCAGAGAAAATAATAGGGTTGTTGGGGTTTAGGGGGGTTAGTCCAAGAAGCACTAACAGTCCCAAAGGATCTTTCCAGTTAAAGAACTGGCATGGATAGGTTTGGAGTGGGTTAAGCAGCCTGTTTCAGGTAGGATCTCAAGAAACCTCAACCTTTCAGAGGTTCTACCTTGATACAGATCTGAGCAGATATTTAAAGTGCTAAATGATTCTGAGCATTGGAAGTGTGGTCTGGTCTTATTGCTTTCTTTTATTCCAGAGATTCTTGGGTTTGGACAGGTATTGGAAGAGTTAAGTAGCCAGTTCTTGGCATTCTATGAGTGATCTGATGACGGTTGTGCATTTAATGGTATAGTGCCTTAACCCAATTTTATTCTGGAAATCTTCACACTTGGAAGAGATAACTAGGAAAAATTCTCAGATAACTAGGGGGAAAAAGTATTTAATGGGTTAATCACTCTGCCTTGTTTTATTTCAGAGATTAATGGGTGCATTTAATTGTAGTGCAAAGAAGGCAGAATGGAAATACCTGGAGAGATAGGTAGAGAGTAATGACAGCCTTGTAATTATTGGGTTAATACAGCTTTGGAATTGTATTCCTGAGGTCTATAGACGTAGAAATGTAATAGTTTGTAGAATTATGAGATCTGATGACAGGTGTTTTTTTTAAAGGATTATGCCATCTTCAAAATGCATTCAAAGAGTTAAACAGACAGTCTTGCACATGAAGAAGGAACCAATGGCATTTGTGAATTTATGCGCTTAATACTTACTATGTCATTTGATTGTAGAAATTTAAGATCTGAACATGTATCTAAAAAGTCACATAGACAGCCCTGAATATCTAATGATCTGATCATAGCCTTGGTAGACCACCATATCATTTTATACCAGAGATCTTTATCGAATGATCTGATCATAGCCTTGGTAGACCACCATATCATTTTATTATAAAGATCTTTATCGAATGATCTGATCATAGCCTTGGTAGACCACCATATCATTTTATTATAAAGATCTTTATCGAATGATCTGATCATAGCCCTTGTTAGACCACCATATAATTTTATTCCAGAGATCTTTATTAAATGATATGATCATAGCCCTTGTTAGACCACCATATTATTTTATTCCAGAAATTTTTATCGAATGATCTGATCATAGCCCTTTGTTAGACCACCATATCAGTTTATTTGAAAGATTTTTTTTAAGATCTGGATTTGTATGTTGGGAGTCAAGTGCAAAATCCTGAGAATTATCATGGGGATCCTTGAACTTGGATAAGTATATATATATGAGCTCACACAGTTCTAAAATGTATAACAATTTGATTACACATGTATATTTAATAAAGCAAGGTATATGCTCGTTTATTCCATCGATCTTTAACCTTGGGCGTGTATTTTAAGAGTTAAATTGTCGTAAAATTACAGATCTGCCTTTATCAATTACTTTTATTCCAAAGACCTTCAGATCTTACATTCTGAAAGTTAAACAGGTACATCTGAATATACAAAGAGGGAACAACTGATATGTAGGTATTTCATGAGTTAATGCTGCTATGTAATTTTATTTCAGAGGTCTTTAGACACATGCAGCCGAAGATCATTACTAAGATATAAGAGAGATCCAATGATGGTTGCTTATGGTTCAAGGTGTCTTTACAGTTGTATTCCAGATGACCACTGTAAGAACTGGCAGTTGTGAGAAAATAAGGTAATAAGGGTTAAATAATCAGCCATGACCACTGTAAGAACTGGCAGTTGTGAGAAAATAAGGTAATAAGGGTTAATCAGCCATGACCATTGTAAGAAATGGCAGTTGTGAGAAAATAAGGAAATATGGGTTAAATAGCCAGCCATGACCACTGTAAGAACTGGCAGTTGAGAGAAAATAAGGTAATAAGGGTTAAATAATCAGCCATGACCACTGTAAGAACTGGCACTTGTGAGAAAATAAGGTAATAAGGGTTAAATAATCAGCCATGACCACTGTAGGAACTGGCAGTTGTGAGAAAATAAGGTAATAAGGGTTAATAATCAGCCATGACCATTGTAAGAAATAGCAGTTGTGAGAAAATAGGGTAATAAGGGTTAATAGTGAGCCATGACCATTGTAAGAAATAGCAGTTGTGAGAAAATAAGGTAATAATGGTTAAATAGACAGCCATGACCATTGTACGAAATGGCAGTTGTGTGAAAATAAGGTAATAAGGGTTAATAGTCAGCCATGACCATTGTAAGAAATGGCAGTTGTGAGAAAATAGGGTATTAAGGGTTAATAGTGAGCCATGACCATTGTAAGAAATGGCAGTTGTGAGAAAATAAAGTAATAAGGGTTAATAGTGAGCCATGACCATTGTAAGAAATAGCAGTTGTGAGAAAATAAGGTAATAATGGTTAAATAGACAGCCATGACCATTGTAAGAAATAGCAGTTGTGAGAAAATAGGGTAATAAGGGTTAATAATCAGCCATGACCATTGTAAGAAATGGCAGTTGTGAGAAAATAGGGTAATAAGGGTTAATAGTGAGCCATGACCATTGTAAGAAATGGCAGTTGTGAGAAAATAAGGTAATAAGGGTTAATAGTGAGCCATGACCACTGTAAGAAATGACAGTTGTGTGAAAATAGGGTAATAAGGGTTAAATAGACAGCCATGACCATTGTAAGAACTGGCAGTTGTGAGAAAACAAGGTAAGCCCTCTATGTCAATTTCTACCACAGATCCTAAGACCTGAGCCATGTATTTGAAGAGATAAATAGATGTCTCTGAGAGATACCTGAGGAATATAATAGCAGTTGTGTAGTCCTTCTATATGATTGAATCCAGCGATCTTAAGGACTGATTGTCTATTAGAAGAGTTAAATAAATAAATGTGGCCTTGGTTCATCTGATGAAAGCAGTGTGCCGAATACATTAACCACTCTATCAGATGTCTACAGTCATGTACATGTTATGGGAGTCCCCACCTAAGATCAGAAAAGAAGAGTTTAAAGGACCTATTTAAAGGGTCAGTCTACAGTACATGCATGGATTGACAGACTTGCCAGGAGCTTGACTTTTTACAGGCAATCTTAGGTATGATCAGACAGAAGAGATGACAGCCAGACAAAGAGTTGAAAGGTCTCTCTTGTATAGGTGCTAAGATCTACAGCTCTGCTGGTGGTGGTTCGTTGGGGTAGATATTGAGCACCAAGTGAGATCAGAGAGAGATCACACAGGGGTTAAATGGCCAATCTAGCATAGTATGAGACCTGCCAACCTAGATATCTATGTGAGATAAAGGGGAAACGACCTTAAGATCAAAGTCAGGTTAAAGGTTTAGCAGTGGATATATAGGGAGCTTGACATGTTTCGTCTAGTCGGATGGATTGCATGCTAGGCACGTTTGATGGGTTAAAGATCAATCAAATATGAACTGAGACATCTATGGGTAGGAACTCATTTCATTAGCTAAACAAAGTGTGTCATACAGGAGCAAAAATAACCTAATTACAATAGAATGTTTAATGACTTAAAGGGATAGTCCATAATTGGAAAGCTCGCAGCTTTGTGGAAAGCGAAGTCTATGGAAAAGATGAGATTTAATAGGCTAAATCATGTATACAATTATTGCCTGCCTGCTCCCTCTATGGGGCAAATGTCTGAAAATTAGAGGAGAGGAAAGTGTATTTTCCTAAGCAACCAATCAGATTGTGGCAGTCATTTTTCACAACAGTTTGAGATGAAGGCTGAAGCTTGATTGGCTGACATTTTCCTTTCTTCAGCCTATAATAAATCTGTCTAGATCTAAAAACCATGACATGCTTGATAGATTATACATGAAGCTCCTTGTACAGCCAGTGTCACATTGACCTGCCTTAGCTGTAACTGTCACATCTAACCGGGCACTTAGGCTCATCCTCTATATAGAGGAGTGTAGCCTTTCCTACTAGGTCGTGCAAACTGTCAGTCCCAATGGATTGTCGAATGACCTATTGACATTGACATGTTCGATAGGTTAAAAGGCCTGTCCCACCAGGGAGCCTAGTGGTGTAATGAGAGACATATTTAAAGTTCAGACAATGCCAGCTAGTTATCTAATAAGGGTTGGCCATTGATTTCAGAGAGTTTCAAGATGATGCTGGGAAAGATTTGTAAGTACATTTACTTGAGATTATCAGGGCTTCGTAGGCTTGTTATAGGAAGATATACATAATAACGGTCTATTGATTGATGCTATTTAAGATGGGTTGAAGAGGTCATCTGTAATAGGCAATGGTTTATAAAGGGCCGAGTTGTTAAGTGACCTTATTTGTTGAGTTTCAAATGTAGGTTATTAGGTCAAGTAGTGTATTGCTGGACTAAAGGGGCACACCCTCTTATTTAGAATGTAGGCTAACTTCATCTTACCATCAGGTGACAATTTCTAAAGCAGTGGTTCTCAACTCCGGTCCTCGGGACCCACCAACAGGCCAGATTTTAAGTATTGCCTTGGGGAGATGCAGACTAGAATACTGCAATCACTGAGCAGCAAATTCCATCACCTGTGGTGTATTTCAGTTATCCTGCAAACCTGGCCTGTTAGTGGGTCCCGAGGACAGGAGTTGAGAACCACTGTTCTAAAGGATAGCATCAGACATATTTGCCAACCTGGTCTACTTATACTTCTGTAATGTGCTTACTGTTAATGTATGGTAGACATCTAGATATAGAAACAGGGCTGCATGCAATGTTGACACAGTTACCATTAGCTTGTAGCTTCTTTTTTGATACCCCCACTTCCTCTGTTCTGGTAGACAGAAGTTGTGTTTAGAGCCAGGGCCAGATTAACATAGAGGCTATTGGAGCAGCAGCTCCAGGCCCCTACCTTAATATAGACCCAGCCGCCCAAGAACTTACCCCTGTCACCACAGCACTGCCACTCTGCCCTCCAATGCCCAGTGTCCACTGCTGTGAAAAGTATTGGTTGCTAGAACTGCCTAGCATCCTAGCAACCATTCAAGGGCAAGCACAGGCCCCAGCAGAGGAGGAAGATGTAACTTCCTCAGCACCAGGTCCATCATGCTCTTAATCTAGCCCTGCTTAGAGCAACCTAAATGAAAATCCCATTTTGAGTGGATCGGGACAAGGTTTGAGGCCACCTTTCCCATGCTGGGTCATATTGATTTCCAAGACAGTGGTTGGGAGAGGCATCCCCTGATTATGTTTTCATAGACCAAGCACCACCTCATAGCGGAGCTTAGTCAGAGACCTAAATTAATTCTTCTATTCCTAGAGAATACTCCCTAATGTCCACTAGAGGGACCAGATCGAAGAGATGCTTATCACTCATCCTTTAACATATTCTCTATAGGAACATATGGAGTCGGTTACAATAATAACTCAGCTGAAAAATCTGAGTTTAGCCTGCCAAGATGATAGTAGAGGAAAGTCTTTCTATGTTGATTCCAGTATGCTGTGAAAATTTAATGGGGTTCTGAACCCTGCCCAACATCACTCAGAGAATTCATTTTGGGTGTAGTCCAGCTTTTAGATGGAGTCCTATTTCCAGGATAAAAGATGATAAAAGGGTCACAAAAATTCATTAAACGTGCTCCACCCAAAATTGTGAATTAAACGTTTATGCATATACAAGGAGCACAGCCTACTTTGGTACTTCAGTTTTTCACCTGAGCTTTGCTGTGGTGGACCATTTCACCTCAACTCCTTTTGTTAGTCATTAGTCTGATGATCCTGGAAATACCTGCTTGTGCTGTTGAAACACCCTTCAGGTTCCTTGCTGCCTTTCACACTACTACAATGCTTATGACAGCCACCGATCATATTCAAACCTTCAGTTTTTCACCTGAGCTTTACCGTGGTGGACAATTTCACCTCAACTCCTTTTATTGGTCATTGGTCTGATAATCCTGGAAAACACCTGCTTGTGCTGTTGAAACACCCTTCAGGTTCCTCAATGCTTTTCACACTACTAAGATGTTTCTGACAGCTGCTAATCAGATTCAAACCTTCCGTTTTTTACCTCAGAGTTGCTGTGGTGGACCAATTCACCTCAACTACATTTGTTAGTTGTTTGTTTGATGATCCTGGAAAATGCCTGCTTGTGTTGTTGAAACACCCTTCAGGCTCCTTGCTGCCTCTCACATTACCAAGATGATTTTCACAGCCACCAATCACATTCAAACCTTCAGTTTTTCACCCGAGCTTTGCTGTGGTAGACAATTTCACCCCAAATCCTTTTGTTAGTCATTAGCCTGATGATCCTGGAAAATGCCTGCTTGTGCTGTTGAAACACCCTTCAGGCTCCTTGATGCCTCTCACACTACTAGGATGTTTCTCACAGCCACCAATCAGATTCAAATTTTTAGTTTTTTCACCTGAGCTTTGCAGTGGTGGACCACTTCCCCACAACTCCTTTTGTTAGTCATTAGCCTGATGATCCTGGAAAATGCCTGCTTGTGTTGTTGAAACACCCGTCAGGCTCCTCTCACAAGTCGGAATGTAATTAGTGATCCAATAAGCAGAATGAGAGAGGAAGTTACATAGCACAGGCTGCAGGAAGTACACTCCCAGTGACCCTTTATGGATCAATGTGTGCTTGTGGGGTTTTATCAGTTTGAGATGAATTGAGTCAACTTTCTGACTTTTAGCATAGCTGCAGCATTTGTTGGATAGCACTAGTTCCTCGCCAATTGCGTTTTTTGATTGCTTGGAGTTGCTCTTTAACCAATAAGACATGGGGCTTAACACCAAAGCATTGGTGCGTCCCTAAGGTGTGCAGTGTACACAGACCCCGAAGAGGAGGGGACCCACAGTGCACTCACTGAACACATTTGATTCAAGAATTACTCCTAGTCATGACCCATACCCTGAGCTACAGCCATTTCTGCCACTTGTTTCTACAGCTCAAAAAGGGTCCACGTGCTGTATGCCATCACTGCACCCGTTCTCAAGGGTGTGCGTGCAATGCCAATGAAATGCTTATCAAGTATTCACACATTGCACACATATGCCGTGGCCTGCCCTCATATCCAGACTGGATCTAGTAGATGCACTTGCCAGGGTTTCCTCACTAGTCTCCACAAATGATTCCAACATTATAAGGGATTTATAAGACCTAGTAAAACCAAGTGATAGTATGCAGTCTGAGGCTAGGTTCACATATGAGCCGCATGCGACTCACAGCAGGGGTCCGGTGCGTCCTGGTTCACTGTTTCAGGTCCAATTTCAGCCCGAATTTTGAGCTGAATTTGGACCTGAAATGGACCAAAAGATGCACAGCGTTCTTGTGAAGATTGCATCGCACCCACTGCGGAGATATGTGAACTGGCTCCATAGAGAGCTGGTCAAAATTTCCTGATATTGCAAATTGGATACGGGGAACCCTCATCCAATACACAATGGTGTGAACCCAGCCTAAAGGACCGAGGGATCAGAGTGAAGGTGTTATTCTTCCACTTGGATTCAGTTTATTTCCAGGGCAACCTAGAAAACCCATAAGCTGAGGTGATGTGTTTTACAAATCCAACAACACCTTGGGAGGTCCAACTTTAGCCTTCTTTCTTTTGCCCCTGTATCCCCCTATTGCTCTTTAAATGTGATGGGTGACCTCATTAGCCAATAGGGTGGGGTGGGAGTAAGAGGGTTAGGGCAATAGCTCAACCTGGGCTCCATTTAGAATTATCAAAATTAAGTATTCCAGGTTTTGGGTTTCCCAAGGTACAATGGAAAGTGTCTTCTATTGAGCCCAGGAGGGCAGTGTAAATTCTTTAAGCATGGCCTCAGGCTATAATTAGGTGCCATTTCATATGGGTATGTGTATTCACATAGGGTACATTCATTCCTGCTAATGGATCATTTAGTGCTACAGGGGCAGTTTACTGCATGTACATTATATCTTTGACAATGACGAGACTGGGAATAGCCCATTAAAAGATATGTTGAAAAGTGAGCAGCCCATTAAAAATATACATTTAAAAACATCTTTTTCGGCAACATTCACCTTCAATTCAGAGGTTTCCCATGTTATACCTTATTTCTGACAGTAGATGTCCTCAGTCTGATGGCTACCATCATTTAATAAACTTCCTTTGAGCCCAGGTCATCCTGACTCCTCCCCAGCCTGAGATTGGACTGTGATTAGCTCATCTCTCTGCCACTCTGCTTTCTCCTCCTATCAATATGCTTCTTGTCGGAACATGAACATATTTCCTCCTTGTATTGCTTCTTCCCCTCACACTCCAGCCCTGCTGTACAGGGACTATAATAGGTTGAGATCAGGTCAGATTCAGGTACTTACACTGCTTGCGTGAAAAAATACATTTAATGATGTATTAATGATTACAGAGCTGAATGTATTTGTGTATTTTATATCAGAATAAAGATCAGCTTTTAAGGCATTAAATGATTGCACTAATAACAGCAGGAGGCCACTCTTGCATACCTTAGGCCCATTTCCAGGTTAAACAATGCTACAAGACTACCTTCACACTACAAGACTGGATCCCTGCAGCCTCTTCTCTCTCACAATCCAGCAGCCAATAGCCCTGCATTGTACTTGAGGACACCGACAGGCTGGGTTGTAAGGGTGAAGATTTGAGCACCGCCTACTGCAAGAATCAGGGATTAAGTCCCGTAGGCATAAACAATCATACCTTTGATGTGCATTGGGAGCCCCACTGTAAGGGGAGTTTTATGTTTTTCCCAGTGATTTTAAATTGACTTATATGCTACTGCAGCTTGCTTGATCAGGACCTGTATTTTTGCATGTCATCAAATATCCACATCTGTCGAGCCTAATGTTCCCCATTTATGGACAAATCACTTTAAGATCTGGCTGCCTATGACATTTTAGTTGGGTTGATCTGAATGATGTTTACATGTATGGGAGCTATAACAAGTTCATAACAGGACTGGCACCCTACTGTATACAGGACCAGTGCTTTGCCCCATACAGGACTAGCGCAGAGCCCCATACAGGTCCGCTGCTGTGCCTCATACAGAACTGTTGCTCTTCTCTATACGGGATAGGTGCCCTATCCCATATTGGACAGATGCCATAAACCATACAGGACTGCAGTTCTGTCCCATACAGGACTGGTGCTGTACCCCATATGGGACCAGTGCCCTGCCCCATACAGAATCAACGTTCTGCCTCATATAGTTCCAGTGCTCTTCCACATTCTGATGCTGGACTGGTGCTTTGCCCCATACAGGGCCAGTGCTTTGCCCCATATAGGGCCACTCCTTTGCCCCATACAGGGCCAATGCTTTGCCCCATATAGGACTAATGCTCTGCCCCATACAGGACTAATGCTCTGCCCCATACAGGACTAATGCTCTGCCACATACAGGACTAATGCTCTGCCCCATACAGGACTAATGCTCTGCCCCATACATGACTAAGGCTCTGCTGCATACAGGACTAGTGCTGTGCCCCATACAGAACTGATGCCCTACATCATACAGGACCAGTGCTGTGCCCCATACAGGACTGGTGTTCTTCTCCATACAGGACAGGTGCCCTATCCCCTATTGAACGGATGCCATAACCATACAGGACTGAAGCTCTGCTCCATACAGGACTAATGCTCTGCCCCATACAGGACTGGTGCTCTGCCGCATACAAGACTAATGCTCTGCCCCATACAGGACTAATGCTCTGCCACATACAGGACCGGTGCTATGCCTCATACAGAACTGATGCCCTACTTCATACAGGACCAGTGCTGTGCCACATACAGGACTTATGCTCTTCTTCATACAGGACAGGTGCCCTATCCCATATTGGACAGATGCCATAACCCCTACAGGACTGAAGCTCTGCCCCATACAGGATTGGTGCTGTACCCCATATAGGACCAGTGCCCTGCCCCATACAGAATTAGTGTTCTGCCTCTTACAGTTCCAGTGCTCTTCCACATACTGGACTGGCGCTCTGCACCATACAGGACTAATGCTCTGCCGCATACAGGATTAATGCTCTGCCCCATACAGGACTAATGCTCTGCCTCATGCAGGACTAATGCTCTGCCCCATGCAGGACTAATGCTCTGCCGCATACAGGACTAATGCTCTGCCCCATACAGGACTAATGCTCTGCCGCATACAGGACTAATGCTCTGCCCCACACAGGACTAATGCTCTGCCGCATACAGGACTAATGCTGTGCCCCATACAGGACCGGTGCTGTGCCTCATACAGAAATGATGCCCTACATCATACAGGACCAGTGCTGTGCCCCATACAGGACTAATGCTCTGCCCCATACAGGACTAATGCTCTGCCACATACAGGACTAATGCTCTGCCACATACAGGACTAATGCTGTGCCCCATACAGGACCGGTGCTGTGCCTCATACAGAAATGATGCCCTACATCATACAGGACCAGTGCTGTGCCCCATACAGGACTGGTGCTCTTCTCCATATAGGACAGGTGCCCTATCCCACATTGGACAGATGCCATAACCCATACAGGACCGAAGCTCTGCCCCATACAGGACTAATGCTCTGTCCCATACAGGACTGGTGCTGAACCCCATACAGGACCAGTGCTCTGCCCCATACAGAATCAGTGTTCTGCCTCATACACGGTCAGTGCTTTATCACATACAGGATTGGTACTCTGCCCCATACAGGACTGGCACCCTACCCCTTACAGGACTAGTGCTCTGCCCCATACAAGACAGGTGTCCTACCCCATACAGGACCTGTCACGTACCTGATCTAAAGCCAAGCGCAGAAAGAGGCTCCCCTTGCAGGTAAATGCACTATATCCCTGGAAGTGGGACAGGAGGTATGTCACCCAAAGAGGCACAGGTCGCCAACAGGATCCTGATAGCCAGGCAGGGTGCAGGAAGTGTTGGCTGTGCTGAGCGTGGCCAGAAACAAATGAACAGGGACGCTGGCTGAGCTGAGGAGATGCTGGAGCAGCAGCAAAGGTCAGGCTGAGGGTTGCTCACAGTAGAAATGCCCAATAGAAAGACAGAGTCCGTAGAGCAACTAGATCAGGTGCTGGGGACCGACAGGCTGCAATAACAAGTCCTTGGATGCAGGCTGGGGGTTCAGCACAGGCAACCAGGCAAGACAAAGTCCATGTGGCAGGCCGGGGGTCAAACACAGAGAGTCAGAAAAGGTAGGTTCATGCAACAGGCCGGGGTCATATACTGTGGATCAGGCAGAGGCAAAGTCTGTATAACAAGCCGGGTCATACACTGAGGAGCAGGCAGAGGAGAAGTCCTTACAGCAGGCTGAGGGTCAAACATAGTGGATCAGGCAGAGTCTGTGCAGCAAGCCATGGTTATACACAGTGGATCAGGCAGAAGCAAGTCTGTATAGCAAGCTGGGGTCATACATTGTGGATCAGGCAGAGGCAAAGTCCTTTCAGCAAGCCGAGGGTCAAACACAGGTGAGCAGGCAGATAGATGGTCAGAGGTACAAGCCAGGAGAGAAGGTAACAGGTATGGAACAAGTTGGGTCACAACAGGAATCAAGCACGGATACAAGGTTCAGGAGTACAGGAAAGCTGACGATAATCCAGCAACTTGAGTTAGGCAGCCATAGTCCTTTATAGACCAGGTGGAGTTCCCATCTGTGACGCCATGCGCACTTGTGAACGCCGATTCGCGCGTTCGAGTGCACATGCGCATCGGGATTTGCCTATGGTGTCCATCTCCATTCCTGGCAGGATTGCCATTCCTACGGCTATTTCCCTGACAGGACCAGTAGTCTGCCCCATACAGGACCAGTGCTGTGCCCCATACAGGATAAGTGTTCTGCTCCATACATGATAGGCGTTCTTCCCCATACAGGACCAGTGCTCTTCCCCATACTGGATCAGTGCTCTGCCCCATACAGGACCAGTGCTTTGCCCCATACAGGACCAGTGATTTGCACCATACAAGGCCAGTATTTCACCCCATACAGGACTGGTGTTCTGCACAATACAGAATTGATGCCCTTCCCCATACAAGGCCAGTGCTCCACCCCATACAGGACCAATGCTCTACCCCATACAAGATTGGCACCTTTCCCTATACAGGACCAGTGCTCGGTCCCATACAGGACCTGTGCAGTGCCCCTGTTACGTACCTGGTGGAGGAGTCTGACTTATGCAGTGGGTAACCTCCCTTACGACCCTGACTCGGGAACCCCTGGTAGAGTAGACAGGTGGCTCGGGAGTGCAGGATGGCACGAGGGTCGGACTGGGTCACTGGTGATGGTATAGGTCCGTTGGTGCACTCGTGCACTAGAAGAATGGTCGTACAGGCTGGGTCGTCAAACAGGCTGGCGGTGCGGTACAAGAGGAGCAAGCAGGCGGATAGTCGGGTTCAGGCTGGGTCGTCAACGGGCGGGCAAGCAAAGTACAGGAGGGCTAGGCAAGAGAGTGGTCGTAGACAGTCCAGGGGTCGGTGCAGGCAGAGATCAACAAAGTCAGACAATCCGGGTCACAGGAACAGAGGAACAGATACAGGTAACTCAGGAAAACACACTATACGCTGTAGATCCGACAGCATCTGCTACAGGAAGCAGGAAGTTTAAATAGAGCTGCTCCTCTAAGAACCAGAGGAAACCACACCTACATGCTATTAACCCTCCGCACGTCTTCTAACAGCCCCATTCAGAACCGGTGTTTTGCCCCATACAGAACTAGTGCTCCTCCCCATACTGGATCAATGCTCTGCTCTATAAAGGACAGATGATCGTCCCCATATAGGTCCAATGCCCTGTACCATATAGGAGGTATGCCCTAGCCCATACAGAACCAGTGCTCTGCCCCATATAGGATTGGTGATCTTCCTTATATAGAACTGGTGCCCTGTGCCATATAGAAGAAGTGCCCTAACCCTTACAGAACAGGTACTCGGCCCCATACTGGACCAATGCTCTGCCCCATACAGGACTGGTGACCTTCCTCAAATAGGACTGGTGTCCTGTACCATATAGGAGGGGTGCCCTAACCCATACAGAATATGTGCTCTGCCCAATATTGGACCAATGCTCTGCCCCATACTGGACCAATGCTCTGACCCATAAAGGACAGGTGCCTTGTATTATGTAGGAAGGGTCCCCTAACCTATACTGCTCTGCCTCATACAAGACTGGTGCTGGGCGCCATACAGGACCAGTGTTCTGCCCTATACTGGATCTGGGTTCTGTCCCATACAAGACTGATGCTCTTGCCTATATTGGACTGGTGCTCTGTCCCATATGAGACCAGTGCTCTACCCTATACAAGGTCAGTGCTCTACCCTATACAGGACTGGTGCTCTGCACTGTACATGACCCAGTCTCTGCTCAATATAAGGTCAGTGTTCTACCCCATATAGGACCTATGGTCTGTGCTATACAGCACCGGTGTTCTGCTCCATACAAGATCAGTGTCCTGCCTCATACAGCACCAGCTCACTACTTCTGACTGATCAAATCCGTTATATTGTGTAGCTCTTGTATAAAATTTCAGCGTCTCTATGGATTTGTGGGCTCATTTAACAGATGCTACCCTCTACTGAAACTGCCATTTTGTAACTGTATGTTCTTTGAGCAGCCTTCCATCATGAAGCTGTATAATTTTTCCTGTTATCACTGTAGGCTACTACTGTACATCTCTTCTGCATGATGTGCATTGTCATGCCTGCTTTGTTTAAGTATAGTGCACCAAAATGTTTGTTGTTTTTACCTAGAACTATTAAGCAGCTATTGTCATGAGCTGTGTCTGCTAATACAAGACTGTACTGTTAAGCTTATTTAAAACCTAAATCCAGGCTTTTTTAATTAAAATAGCCCCTTAGCATTTGTTAAAAATAAATGTCTCACAGTGCTACACTCATTTTTAATCCATTGCTGTCCCCTGCAGTCCTTTGTTTCTCCACAAGATGTCCTCAGTCTTCTGGTTTGAACGACCCTTAATGTCCCTTTACCTGGAAGATTGAGGAGATATTGTAAGTGTGGGGCATCCTGGTCAAACCCCCTTATGGGGCATTATCATAGCATCCTTCATTTACCATATAATGGTGCAGAGAGTGACACTGATGTCATCACATTATCGTAGCTCTCTGCATCATTTAAGCCCAACAAAACATATAGTAGGGATCCTGAAGGAATGCACTGGGGGCCTGGACTTGGGCTTTAAAAATGCCAAGATTAGCATTTTGGATCTTGACTACAGTGGATTATAGAGAACATAGCAGTAGGGTCATGTAAGGCTCCAGAAGACTTGCTTTTAACAAGAATGGTTGGTGGCAGTATCAGAATTCAGTGATAGATCACTGGAGAGGGACATTTGGAAGTTTTTGTTTTTTGGGGTTTTTTTGGTGAAAGGGTGAGGGGTGTCAGGATAGGAAATTGACTTTAAGGAGTAACTCCACTTTTGTTGAGAAAAAAACAATCCATTCTGGGTGATCTATGTCCATTACAAGGATTTTAACACACTTTTGTTGCAGATTCCAACCTTTTATTATTCTGAAGAAATCCCTGTGTGTTTGTCAGTGTCCATGTGGTAAGTGAATCTAATGGAAGTGGTTTCTTAGCCCCTTTGCGTCTAAGGGTAAAACAAATCTAAACGCCTAAGCCCAATTTTGTGACTTTGACATGTGTTAGTAAAACTGTACATATCATCACAACTACTTTGTGCATCCAGGTGGATTATACCGTGTTTTTTTCAGGACAAATTGGGCTTTCATTTGTTGGTAAATGGTAGTGGATATCTCCTGCTTTTTTTTATTATCAAAAAAAAAAAAAAACAATTATATTAAATTTAGCTGAATATTGGTACTACCATAATCTACCACCAAAGAACCCAAAATAAATTCTCCTGCTCCTGACGATCACAGTGATACCACATACGTGTGTGTTAGGTGTTGTGTGTACCCGTAGTACAACCCAAAATCAATAGTGCACATTTTGCTTTCTTTATCAAACCTAAAACACACTGACACTGTTAATTTAAAAAAATAAAATTCTGCCCCCCCCACAAAAATACTTACCCTGACCTTTGACCCTGACCTTGACACAAAAACTAACCGTGGCACTGACCTTGATCAAACCTTGATCTGGGAATTTTTTTGTATTTTTTTATCTTATTTATTTATTATTATTATTTAATTAATTATTTTTTTGTACACACACTGTTTTTTTTACTGTGCAAGAACAGAGAGATACAATATATCTGTCTCCTTCATTCACAGAAAACACGGGGGCGGGCTTCACAGTGACTGATCACTGTGATAGGCAATCAGAGGCTATCACAGCGATCAGGTGACCCGGAATCTCGAGTTCCTGAGTCCCGATCGTTAGTATGGAGCCTGAGGCTCACGGTGAGACCCCGGCCCAGCACAGGAGGGAGGTACGCAAATATGCGGCCCCACGGAAGGGGTTAATTATCAGTCAGCTGCTGCATCTGTAGGGCACTAATGAGGAAAATTGCAGGGTCTGTGTCCATTTAGACCTTCCTATTGGGAGTATCTCACCAAAAATGACATTTTTGTTGCAGGGGATGCCTGAAATCTGACTTAGTGCAGACGTCTGGGAAAATCAGTGAGCCAATCACACAAGCAGGAAATTATCTTTCTGGGGGGGGAGGGGGGTAGCCATATTGCATTGCATTTTACAGAAAATGACAGAGCTGCAGATTGAAAAGGAAAAGTCATTTTAATAACATTCAATCACAACATGACTTGAGTCGCAATTGTATTTGCTGTAATATTTTTTTTTTTATTTGCTACTTGCTATATTTTTTCCCAGGAACGTGGAGTTACCCTTTAAGTGTTTGTTTTTTTTTTTTTTTTTAGCACACTTGCAGTTCTTTTTGCATAGTGCTGGTATTTACTAGGTTTACTTGTTCCTTCAAATTGCCCATTTAGTTGTAAAGTGCAGAAATCCACTTCAACCAATCAGAATGAAATTCATCTATAGCCCTGAGATATAATATAGCAGCCAAAAATAGCAAGACAAATGAATAGTTCATCAAAAGATAAAATAGCAAAACCAGCGTTTGTTGCAAAATTCAATAGATTTCTCCTGCAGTGCCTTTTTTTCTGCCACTAGATAGCCAGCATCATTTATCCCACATCCTCAGAACCCAAACTTTACTGGACCCACCCCAGCCTGAGACTGGACCTTGCAAAGAGAGGCAGCAGAATGATGAGTTCAGTCCTCGATTTCTCTGCTCTCTCCTTCTATCCATATGCTTCTTGTCAGCACATGAACTGATTGTCTCCTTGTGCTGCTTATTCCTCTTACACTCCAGCTCTGCTGTACAAGGAATGCAAGAGGATGATACCAGGTCAAAATCAGGTACCTACACTGCTTCAATTAAAAAATAAATTTATGCTGCATTAACCACTTGGCACCGGCGCTATAGCCAAAAGACAGCTACAGCACGGACTTAAAATGCCGGGAGGATGTATATGGATGTCCTCCCATTCTCGTACTGCCAGCATGCCCCAGGGGGCGCGATTTGTCATCGCTGAGTCCTTGGGACTCGCCTGATCACAGATCGGGGTAAATGGGCAATTACAGTGGGCTCTTCACCACGTGATCAGCTGTCAGCCAATGACAGCTGATCACGGAAGTAAACAGAAGCCAGTTTTTGGCTTTATTTTGTTCCTCATGCTCCCAGCGTGAAGAAAAGAAGAAAGCTGTTAATCGGCTACTGTTAGAGGGACATTGGTCCCCTTAGTGCCCACCAGTGCTGCTAATCAGTGCCCTCCAGTGCTGCCAATCAGTGCCCACCAGTGCCATCTATCAGTGCCCATCAGTACTGCTAATCAGAGCCCACAAGTGACACCTGTTAGTGCCCATGAGTGCTGCCAATCAGTGCCCATGAGTGCCTCATCATCAGCGTCACTTATCAGCGCTACCCATCATTGCTACCTACCAGTGCCCATCAGTGCCGCCCATCAGTGCCACCTATCAGTGCCGCCTATCAGTGCCACCTCTCCATGCCGCCTATCAGTGCCCATCAGTGCAGCCTCATCAGTGCCTCCTGATCAGTGCCTACTAGTGCCGCCTCATAAGTGCCCATCAGTGCCACCTATAAGTGCAGCCTATAAGTGCCCATCAGTCCTATCTCCTCAATGCCCATCAGTGAAGGAGAAAAATTACCTGTTTGCAAAATTTTATAACAAAATATGAAAAAAGTTTTGTTTTGTTTTTTCAAAATTTTCTGACTTTTTTGTTTGTTTAGCAAAAAATAAAACCCCAGTGGTGATCAAATACCACCAAAAGAAAGCTCTATTTGTGGGTAAAAAATGATAAAAATGTCATATGGGTACAGTGTTGCATGACCGCGCAATTGCCATTCAAAATGTGACAGCGCTGAAAGCTAAAAATTGGCCTGGGCAGGAAGGGGGTATAAATGCCCAGTAAGCAAGTGGTTACTGACTAAAGCACTGCATTTTTTTGTGTCTTTTATATTTACCTATCATCTTCACTGTGAAGAGAGCAGAAAAACTTCCTCCACACTGAAATAAAGAGGAATTTAAATTGCTTTTCATAGGTGCCACATTGACCCCCTACCCTTATCACCTATACTGGGGCTTGTATGACCAACCTAAGCTTATGCACCTGCTTGGCAGCTATGGGATATTGCACTTCACATTCATTACTAACCACTGCACTACCTAATTTTAATAAGCAGTCATGTTACGTTATTTATTTTATACTTTTATTATATTATTTATGCTGGTGCCATTAAATAAGCAGCTTAGTCTTATTATTTGATATAGTGCATTTTACCGTTTTATTACTTTTTATTTATTCACCTGCTATTAAACAACTTAAAAGTAGCAGCTCAGAAAACAGAATATTTATTACGCTTTAAACACGTACAATTAAATAGATGAGCACTTTTGTTACTTTACATTAATCTTCCGTCTTAATTTCGAGTCAAATGTTATTTTAGGTTTTAAGCTTTTTTTTTGTTTTCCGCCATTAGCTCGCAGTACCGAGCTGCCATCTGATGTGGCAATTTATGGCGTTATTAGAATTTATAGGTTATGATCATGTGCCGCGTTGAGCTCATGCATGTATTTTCTATATTATGCATTCATATGCTAGGTTGTACATCTGTATTATATTGTGACTGTGCATTAATGTGAGCTGGGCTGCCTTCGCTGGCTCATCTGTCTGTCTTCATTCCAGAATGGCTATCATAGCTTATTACTATCTTGTATGTTGTTGTCAGTGGTGCTTTATCAGTCTGAACTGCTCTTCGGTGTAATGTGTTTTATATGCAGTGCATTGTTGATTGCCGGATTACCTTGTAGCATCGTTGTATAGCCATGTGTTGTTCTCACTCAACCCAAGTCCCAATGGGCCAAGATCATTCACCAGCTGCCCCCTTGTATCTGTCTCCATGGTTATCCCCCCCCCCTTCTTTGTTTAAAATTAACCCCTTTCAGCTCTCAAGCCATTAATAGCCCGTCTTGCACATCCAAGCCCACAGAGCTTACGCTCTGTACACTCACAAGAGCACTAGGCACAAACTGAAATGAGAAGCTTGACTATTTAGAACCATGCCTTTTGTTGTTTAAAAAAAATGGATAAGTGGTTTTAGAATTGATGAGTCTGTTCTACAACTACTATACAGCACAGCAAAAAAAGGGAGTGATCATTAATCTTTTAAAACGTAATTTTCTCATGTTGCTAGTTAGAATAAAGATATATGGATACAGGGAAACATGAAAATTGCCCTCAAAATCGTTTTTTTCTGGTACTGTAAAGCTTTTCACCGCTCTTTCCTTAAAAACCCATGGCTGTAAAAATTTGGGATTCCGAACCTTAAAGTGTATCCAAAGCCAACGTTTTATTTCAAATTTGGGTAGAATGGCAAGGGGTTAGAACCCTATCCGTGTTTGTATTGCTGTCTGTGTCCCTGCTAGATAATTGTTCTCCTAATCCCTGTTTGCTATGGTGACCATTATCACCAAGACAGAAAGTGATGGGAAATCCAAAATTTTAGGTTGCCACTGAAACAGAAGGGGTAAAACTTCCATTGGGGACACTTGTTCTTGGGACAACTATCTACCAGGATATTTTCCTCCCTTTGGAGAGATTTCCTTTTACTTCCTGTTGTGTCTACAGGACAGGAAGTGAAATATCTCATATGGACACATATGGCAAAAAAAAAAAACAGGAGTTTTACCCATTTCATACAAAATACTCAAAAAGAAAGACAGTTTAAATGAAAACAGGGAGATTCTCATCATCATCATAGCAAGTAATGGTAACTCGCTCTCTCTTCAGCAGCCGCTATTTAGCCCTTAACCTTGACTTTTGGCTGGACCTTCTTACACAGTACTTCTGTGTTCAATCAATTTTCCCAGCTTGCCTGGCACTCTCAGGCCTTTTCGGTTGCAACACCCTGCAGCAAGGACCCACTCCCTCTCAATAGGGGTTCTCCTGACAGCTCTCTTGCTCTTCTGAGGCCTCCAGATTCCCTGAGTCCCCTTGGCTCACCTAGTCATCTCGGCTCTCTCAGTCTTCCAGACCCGCTTAATCATCTTGACTCTTCTTCTATGGAGAAGGAATCTCTCTTCCAGCATGGAGTGCTATCTCTTGTGTGGAGTACATCTGTCTCCTGATGGACACTTGGTTAGAGATTTCATAAATCCCAAAACTCTTTGGAATCTCCAAACACCAGAACCCAATCTGGTGAATTCCAAAACCCTGGAGAGATTTGAAAAATCACCTTTCAAATGTAACCTTGGTGGAGCCAGGGTACAAGGTACGGTATATGCTAGGTGGTACTTAGTGCCAGGATGCCTTGCTAAAATGTACCTGGGTGCTTCATCCTTCTGCTTCCATGGTTGTGGCCAGGTGGGGACGGACCTCCACACTTGGAGGGCCTGTCCCAATGTCAGACGCTTTTGGATACGGGTCCATTCCTTAATACACTCCATGACCATGGTCAACATTACTAAAGGTGCTTAGATAGCGTTATTAAATGAGCTAGTGGAAAATATGCCGAGACGCACTCAAACTCTAATATACAGTACTTTATGTTATGTTTTTGGTGGCCAAAATCGCAATAGCTACTGGAAAAGTCCTGTGTTAGACTTAGCCTTGATGAAGCCTAAGATTATGCTTAATGAAAGGACTGTAAGAGTCCTATGGGATAAAAAAATCCTTATTTGACAAGATATGGAACCCCTGGCTTTCTTACTTACAGGTGCCGGATAACTAGAGGTGACCTCTTGGTGAGATGGTGATGGATTCCTGGATGGGCACACCCCTGATTCCCCATTCCACCTTCTCATCCTTTCTTCCATTTCTCTATCTTCCTTTTGTCATTCTCTCTTTCTCAAGTGCTTAAGAAATTGCTGTTGTGATATACTACCGGACTCTTGGTTTTCTTGTTTGACTTTCATATGTGATACAATGCAGTATAGAAAATGTTTAAGTTTATTGAATCTGCAGCTATCAGCACCATCGAGGGGACTGCACTGGAAATGGTGTCTAGGGATCATCGCCAGTTTGTTATTTATCCATAAGTCAGGATTGTCCCCCAATGCTCCCTATCCTTTGTTTACTTTGCTGCTAGTATCCATGTTGGAATAGGACGTGAGACTGTATTATTGTCCATTTGATCTTGATGTTATTGTTGGTTTCCATTACCTCCTGACAGCTCAGCATTGTACAAACAAATTGTTTTGTATTACTTTTTTCATTGAAAATTAATCAAAACGATTGAAACAGAAAAACAACCTTTCTCCGTTCAGAATCAATATTCCGGAGCCCTTGGTCATACATGTGAACCCTGTGTCGCTTATATTCCCATTTTCACAGTGGCAGGGCCTAGCACTGTCACAATATTCTTTTCAAAATAAAGAGTGAGAGCATAAAATAATGTGAAAAAAGTTTTGCCAGGATGCCCTTAAGAGATATTAGATACTGGGGAAATGTAAAAAAGCTAAAAAAAAAAATGATCTGGACTAAATTGCTGCTTTAGGAGGCAGAGAGGAGTGAAAGGAGGCTGACAATTAAGCACTGATCAGGAAGGCTTATCTTTCCATTCTGAGTAGATGTAAGAGAAACATTTTGAAATATTTTAAAATAAAATTATTGCTTTACTGCATACTATACTACATAGTCCTTTGAAGAACATGTTGACTATTTAAACAATTCCCTTCTTGAATGGAGCTTACAGGCATTCAACTCTCAGCTCCATATTAGTTCTCAAAATAATAGAGGTCTATAGGGTATGCAAAAGAAGAAAGTGCCACAACCATTGAATACGTCCAGTACTGTAGAGCAATGGTTCTCAACCCTGTCCTCAAGTACCCCCAACAGGCCACATTTTAGGAATTTCTCTTAGATAAAATAGCTGTCCAAAATACCAAGCCATTGACTCTGATTTAAAGCACCTGTGCAAGATGAAGGAAAACATGCAAACATGGACTGTTGTGGGCAGGGTTGAGAAACACTGCTGTAGAGGGCTAATTAAATACAATACAAAAGTGGGTATTCAACTTCGGGAGACCAGAACTCCCTGTTCTTTAGGACTTTATGTAGATATGGGTTGAAGTATGTACTGGACACCAAAGTGAAGTGACCAGGATATCATAGGAATTGGGCACCAGTGACTGCTGCAATGGCACCCAATCAGTATGATACCACAGTCACTCCACTTTTTTGCTTCCAATACATGCTTGAACCCATCTCTACATATACTGAGAGAAAGGGGGATTTTGAGCCCCCAAAATGTGTTGGCTACCCATTTTTGTATCATGTCCAATAAACTCTTGTCTTTCATATATCCTAGAGACTTTGCCTAGGGATTTCATGCAATGAAAAACAGTCTCAAAAGGCTTTACCCCTTGCATCATTAAATCCTGGTCACCTTGAAATCCAGATCTCCTACAACAAAAATAATGGAAGGGTTGGTTTAGAAGAGAATAGCTGTGGGCAAATAAGAGATCCTCTGGGCTTCTAAACCTTGTCCAGTGAAGTAAAATATTAGGATAGGAAGTATAAAATGGCCTTTACACATCTTATGCTCGGTCCCCAACATGTTATTGAGCCACTGTAATAAGTACTGAACCATCTCAGAATGTTGAAAGGTGTTATTTACCCCTTCTGGGTTTAGGCAGCCCATAGTAAGCATCCTTGACTTCTGGGAAGACCACCATTGCTGAATGTTGTATCAAGACAAGTCCAGTCTAGCAGTAGTTTTTTGCAGTGGACATCCAAACTCAGAAACTGCTGCTTCTGTCTCTTCAACCATATTCACCCTGAATAACAATTAGCCTAAATTCTCCACTTAATGGTTATACAACCCCCTCAGGATACTTAGTCCTCAGTGATTATAAGCTTTTAACCTGAAGAAAAAAAACCTTCCCTAGTGACTCCTACAGACCATAAATATCCCTGAATATCACAATCATATACCAAAAATGATTCCCTATAAGCTGAACTGAGGAGGAAGTCGCTGGAGCATGGAAAAGGGAAGTGAAGATTGGGATTTCTTTTTTTTTGGGGGGGGGGGGGGGGGG
>BLSH010380123.1:1425598-1441779 GCA_018402905.1 Glandirana rugosa
ATTTAAATATATATATATATATATATATATAATTTATTCGCCTTGGCATGAGAATGCTGGGCATTCATCTCTGGTGAGTTTCCATCTATGTGGGGAGAGGCAATCACTGTGATTTGAGCACAATGTGTAGTGGATTGAAGAATCTACAATTTAATTGCATTGCACTTCCAATTATATCATATGGACTATTTCACCTCTTTATCGCTTTCACTGGGTGTGTCTGTGTGCATTTTATCTTCAGTCCTTTTAAGCGCTGCTTATTACTATTTTTGAGTAATTGGTGATATATATATATATATATATATATATATATATATATATAAATTTACAGTATATATGTAATTATTATTTGTAAAGTGCTGACAGGTTTTTCGGCGCTGCAAAAGAGAATAATTATAAACAGAGAAGGCTTAAGGTTAGAGAAGATGAGGAGGGTTAGAGCATATGTGTCCATCTACAGATATATAAATATATAAATAAATATATATATGTATATAAAATACAGTATATATATATATACATTTACAGTATATATGTATACGTACGTGCAAACACAGAGACACATAGACAGAGCGGGTGCGTGTGATCCCAGTAGCTGCGCTTATTAATCACTAATTACCAGTCCACACGTCCCCGGCTCAGCATCTTTCTGTAGTGATCCCAACAGCAGCTGTTCTGGTACAGCACACCATCCATCTTCCCCCCCTCTCCTCCCTCCTCTCCATCTCTCCCTCCTTTTTTAAGCTCCTGAACTCTCCTTACCTACGTTTTCTGCTCGCCTCCGAGCCTACCTGTCACCTAAAAGCGGTTGCTGCGGCCATCATTCGGGCCTTACAAGCTATTCCCGATGAAACGCTGTATATATTCAGTAGGGATTAACGACATCGATGAGGTAATGCCGGGGCCAGTCGCTTTATCAGATGAATATGACATGAAAGCTTTTCAAATCATAATAGGACTGAGGTAGTCCATTTTGGCCTACGTGCGCTAAGCTGTTGTCGATTCTCCAGAGGCCTAGACATATCACAGAGGCATCTCGAAAGTTGTCGTTTTGTCAAATGGACATGACAATAAAGGCTGGAACGCAAGGGGATAATGATATTGCTGAGGTAGTCATTTCGTCTAGAGAATGTGAAATAAAAAATGTCCCATCTCTAGGGGTTAGTCGTATCATTGGGGCATCACTGGAGGAGCCATTTTGTCAGGTGAGAAGGAAAATGAAGGCTTAGTCTCTAGAGGAAAGGGAAATGTGCGGACTTTCTCTGAAGTAGAGGTTTTGTCCAGTAGAAGCAAAAAGAGGTATTAATGTTTTTTTTGGAAGTTATTGACATGACAAGGGTTGGTTTCTGTCAAGTCAACATAACAATGAAGCAAGTCATTTAACTAGGGGACTATAACACAACTGCTGGACTTATTTTGACATGAGAACTTCAGAATGCAATGGAGGAATGTGCTGGGTACACACTGCTCAAAAGGCAGCCTGTGAGATCCTAAGCTGCTATGAAAGCCTGGGTGCCCATCTGGTCTGCAGCCAACTTGATATGTGAAGAGGAAGAAAGGTGGTGGCACTTCCACGAAGTGCCGCCACCTTTCTTCCTCTCCACAACTTTTAGAATGAAGCCTATACTGTAAACTCATCAGTGGTGAACTGAATCACTAGGTACTGAATCCATAGGAAGCCATTATGGCGACAAAACATTGCGCTGATGCCCAAGATTTCTCTAAAGTAGGGGTCTGCAAATTACAGCCTGTGGGCAGCTAGGATCAGTGGTGTATGTAAACAGAATAGGACTTCAGGTCAGCCAAAATCCCCCTTCTGCAGTCTCCAGCAGAAGGGCCCACCACGCTGCGTTGTCATCATCCCCGTCATTGGTTGCTAGGACTGCCAGCGTCCTAGAAACCAATTGTGTGCTTGCCCCAGCATTCATTTCTGGCTCTTCCCCTGCTGTTATAGTAAGCCTTCCAGTGATAAGGAGGGCTCTGATGGGAACATTGAGGTAAGGAGGGATTCTGAAAGGGAGCCTGATGTAAAGGGGGACCCTGATGATGACCCTGACGTAAGGAAGGACTCTACTGGGGTCCCTGATGTAATGGAGGACTTTGATGTAAGTGGGAAATCAGATGGGAACTCAGATGTAAGGAAGGGCTTTGATGAGGACCCTAATGTAAGGGAAGACTTTGATGTAAGGGAAACTCTGATGGGAACCCCCGATGTAATGAAGAACTGTGATAGGAGCCCTAATGTAAGGGAAGACTCTGATGGGGACCCTGATGTAAGGGGATACTCTGATGAAGACCCTGATGTAAGGGAGGAGGTTGATGGGGACATTGAGGTAAGAAGGGATTCTGATGGGGAGCCTGATGCAAGGGAGGACTCTGATGGAGACCCTGATGTAAGGGAGGAGGCTGATGGGGAACTTAATATAAGGGAGGACTCTGATGGAGACCCTGATGTAAAGGAGGTCTCTGATGGGGACCTTGATGTAAGCATAGACTCTGATGGGGACCATTATGTAAGGGAGGGGTCTGATGGGAACGCAGATGAAAGGGGGAACTTTTATGAGGACCCTGATGTTAGGGGAACTCTAATGGGGACCCTGATATAATAGCGGACTCTGATGGGGACCCTGTTGTAAGGGGAGACTCTGATGGGGATCCTAAAGTAAAGGGAGGAGTCTGATAAGGCTGATAAAATGATTGCTGTAACTTTGACATGGCTGTTTTGTCAGGTGGACACAGTTAGTCATGCAAGACCAACAAACTCATTGAGGAACTCATTTTACAAATAGAAAAACAGTGTCTATCCCTTGTTTCACTAATAATATCATTGTGCATGACTCATCCATTCATAGGGATCTGTGAATGGAAATACTACCACCACAGCTGAACATGCCAGCAGCATTATGGTTATATAATATCACTTGTAGTCCATTGTTTACTCCCCCCAGCCTCATAACAGAAGGTCCATACCTCCATCTAGAGCCAGGGATTAGCAGTACAGGAGCCTCTGCATTGCTCTTGCAAGGCACTGATCACAGTGGCAATTCTGTGGAGGTGTGAATGCAAAAATGTAATAAATGCACATATAATATTCTATATATTTTTTTATACCATATCCATGGACATTGAATCATCTGCTGATTTGAGCAAGATTGAGGCTATCATCTCATATCTATGGGGACCACTATGGCCATACACACACGTATACTCTTTCTATGACTTTGAAAACACAGAGACAGTTGTTGAATTTTAAACACTCTGCAGCCAACAACTTACTCAGAATTTGCAGTGTGCTGTAAAGGAAATATGCCTCATCATGTTGCAGTCTCATCACATCACCTACATTTTGATAACAAAATCCTTAGTTGACTACAGGTCATTTACTTTTGGTAAGATAAAGCTGGTCATACACATATAGATGTCAAAATACCATAACCGTAGCTGCATCTGATTGGATGCATTCACTGTTCAGATGTCAATTTTCCACTTGGCTCCTTCCTTTTTTCAGTCTCGGGATGCTGGGCAAGAGGTGGCCAACAAGGCCCCTCACTGAGCGACTTTTGGCCAGTTCATCAAGAACCAGCCAAAATCTCCTCCATGTATGGCCAGCTTAAAAAAAAAGGGATTAAAATGAGAAAAGAAAAAATGATATGCTCATCAAAAACCATGTATCTTTATTAGTATTGACTGATGTAGGGCTGACATCTTATGTCAGCTGTACAAAGCAATAGATATATTAAGGGTGACTACTAAATACTGAATATTTCCAATTGTATAGCAAAAACATACTAAAAAACAACACGATACAATAGGAAAGAGATCCTTGCCATGAGTGACAGTGTGTATGCCTTGTCACTGCCAGTTAGTGGAGGAGGAAGCAGTGCTGGATCAGGAACTAAAGATCAGAGTTTGCATTTGTAGATGGTACCTGGAAATTATCCAATGAATGTTAGGAAATGTAACTTGTAGAGAGCATTGTAGGGTACAGTTGGACTTAAAAGAAAAATAACAAAAAAACTCCAACTGCAATATTGATCTTCTCCCCATAGTTGTCCCCTGCAGTAATTTATTTTTACCACATGATATCCTCTGTCTTCACCCAGTGTCCTTCAAGCCAGGAGACTGAGGGCATACTGTGAGTACAGGCCCTCATAAACCCACCCGAGGGTGCATCATCACATCAACATCATTAAAGACCACCCACTGCTGGAGAAGAGGTGAAGAGGAAGACGACCCTGTGTGTCACATGACTGTCCTGAGGATACGTGGTAAAAAAAAATGTATAAAAATTAAAAAAAAAAATCAAAAAATACTTCCCCAAGGGAGGTGGGTAAATTGGGGGAAGTGGAGTAGAGCAGAATGTTGGGCTTACATTCATAAAAGTTTTTTTAATTAAAAGCATGCTATTGTTCATAGGAGATTTTCTTGTTATCATGCTATACATAAGCCCAGTGGTCTCTACATTGATCCACTTCTGGGAGGTCATATAAACAGAAACACAGCGTTTTGTTTCACTTCAAATGGAAGCATAGCACACATAATGTATTTCAAACTGTCAAAAAGAGTCAATTCGGGTAAGTGTTATCTAAAAAAATGGCTGTTTATTTTCCAGTGATAGTTAGATCATCTGCATAGAGTTGGCAGCATTTAGAATCAAGGGATTTTTTTAAAGCCGTATCCCTTAGCTGGTTAATGAAGGTACTATCCCAGAGGACTGTAGTACAATACAATCCTATGTTACCACTTGTTTTTGTATTTTAAAGGGATAGTGACTTTGTACATTTTTATTTTCTATTATTATGGTTAGAGCTAAAAAAAACCCCTAATAATAATCTTAAGAGATCTACTATGTGTAAATATGAAATAAAGCATTTTGAGATTATTTGCAGCCCATTGTTCACAGAACTTGTTTATTGGATGTTTTATTGGATGGTTTGGTCTGAGGTTTTGATCAGACAGATTGGACCATGAGGCAGGCAGTGTGTGCTGTGCTGTTTTTTTAGATAGCACAGAGGGGTATTTATAGTGGAGTTCCTCTACATCGCAGCCAGTATTTTACAGTCATCGCAGCCAGTATTTTACAGTCTAGTCATAAAATGCATGTCATGGTAT
Source organism: Glandirana rugosa (assembly GCA_018402905.1). Taxonomy (NCBI): domain Eukaryota; kingdom Metazoa; phylum Chordata; class Amphibia; order Anura; family Ranidae; genus Glandirana; species Glandirana rugosa. Next base: position 1,430,711 of record BLSH010380123.1, read on the forward strand.
GGAGCCTTCGGTGTGTCATTGAGTTATCTCTGTATAACGCCACAGAGAGAAGTCCATGATTGGAGACGTGGCTGGTCACATGACCGACAGGTCAAGTATCCAGGTCCTTCTCTCGCCTCCTATTGTTGTAAGTGAGTTCCTCCATAACCTCTTCAGAGATGTTTCATCCCAACTCTGTAGAGGGAAGTCCATGATTGGAGATGTGGCCAGTCACATGATTGATAGGTCACGTATCCAGGTCCTTCTCTTGGCTCCTATTGTTGTGATTGAGTACCTCCATAACCTCTTCAGAGAGGTTTCATCCCAACTCTGCAGTAAGAACTCCATGATTGGAGATGTGGCCGGTCACATGACTGACAGGTCACGTATCCAGGTCCTTCTTTCGGCTACTATTGTTGTGGCTGAGTTCCTCTATAACCTCTGCAGAGATGTTATATTCCAACTCTGCGCAAATAAAATTCCATAACTGTAGATATGGCCAGTCACATGATTGACAGGTCAAGTGTCCAGGTCCTTTTCTCGGCTCCTATTGTTGTGGCTGAGTTCCTCCATAACCTCTTCAGGGATGTTTCATCCCAACTCTGTAGAGAGAACTCCATGATTGGAGATGTGGCCAGTCACATGATTGATAGGTCAAATATCCAGGTCCTTCTCTTGGCTCCTATTGTTGTGATTGAGTTCCTCCATAACCTCTTCAGAGAGGTTTCATCCCAATTCTGCAGTGAGAACTCCATGATTGGAGATGTGGCCGGTCACATGACTGACAGGTCACGTATCCAGGTCCTTCTCTTGGCTACTATTGTTGTGGCTGAGTTCCTCTATAACCTCTGCAGAGATGTTTTATTCAAACGCTGCGGAAATAAAATTCCAAGAGTGTAGATGTGGCCGGTCACATGACTGACAGGTCAAGTATCCAGGTCCTTCTCTCGGCTCCTATTGTTGTGGTTGAGTTCCTCCATAACCTCTTCAGAGATGTTTGATCCCAACCCCATAGTAGGAGAATATCATCAATGTATCTGTCCCAACAGATCAAATTGATGTGCGTTATACTATATATGACAGCCTCCTTTCACTGTTCCATAAAAAGGTCAAGCATGGCACCCATGACCATGCCTTTGCTTTGTTAATTGTTGATTGAATAAGAAATAATTGTGGTGCATAGCAAACTGTAAACTTTGTAAAATAAATGTTTTTCATTTCTCCGGTAAATTAATGTCTTTAAGTTAATCTTTCATATTTATTTTTAGACATCAATAAATGTTAGAAATGTATTTAACCTCCATTGCAGCGAAAACTTCAAACTCAAGTGCAAAGTCTTTTTTCTTCCTTACTAAGTTCTACAGTGCTCAAATAAAATACTTAGTAAGGAAGAAAAAATACTTTAGACTTAGGTTTGAAGTTTGCCCTGCAATGGAGGTTAAATAAATTTGAAATTTTTTTTGATGTTCAAAAATATATAAGGATTAACCTAAAAAAATTCCTTTTTCGAGCACTATTGTAATAAAACCACATTGAGTGCTGCTGATATAGTGCATAGGGACAGATCAGTGTAGGGCTTGGTGGCACTGGTCTCTAAATGTCCTTTTGTAGACAAATTCTGTGTTTCTTGGTAAATTTGGTGGGTTGAGGAGGGAAGGATTTTTACACCCTAATGCCATCGATGTGAGCTTTTACAGCCTCTCCACGTGCACAGTCTATAGTCATAATAGGTTAAATGTGTGTTTTTAAAAGGGCATATTTCCTATTTTTTGCTGGCTGCAATTTATTTTTTTCACGGCCCTTCCCTTAGGCCACATACACTTCGATGATAACTTGCTGAATGTGTATTTTCAAAGGGCATATTTCTTAACTGTCGCTGCCTGCAATTTTTTTGTACAAAAAATCTAATATTCCTGGGCAATGTGCATCAGCATAGACACTTATTCATTCCTTTGGAGAGGCATGTGACATGGCGATTTGTAGGCAGGAGATATTTGGAGACAGGAGCGTTGTCATCCCATAAAAAGGACTTTTATATCAGTCACACCAGGTGACATTTAGTGGCTGGGTTTGCATCTACGTGAACAAACTATGCTTGAAATCTTAGAATTGCAGTGCTGTATTCCCTGTCATTGTGCACAGAACCTGTACAATCAAAATATATATCTTTTTAAGGGCCAATATCTGTCTGCCAATAGCTGATTGATTGCTAGAGCTTTTCAAAAGTCAACATCTTGCAGTCAAACCACCTCACATTACATCATTCACCTTCACTGCACCCCTATCCCCATAGATAAAATAAAAGTTAGGCATATACCGGTTAGGCCTATTACCCCTGAATAATACTGTCCTGCTGCTGGTCACTTTTACACTGCTGATATATTCATTCTTTTTCTTATCATGCAATTACTAATAGGTAATTGAAAACAGTTAGTATGACTTAACGGAACAAGATCAACTTATAAACCTTTCCCAAAACAGTACGTTATTCAGTAGCTGCCTAAAGACACTAAGGCCCCTTTCACACAAGCAATCTGATCATGTCCGCCTGTCAGTGTTTCATGCAAATCTGATTGGATCCTCCAGTCTCTTCTATGGAGCGGTGGATGTCAGCGGACACATGTTGGCTGACACCTGCTTCCATCCAATCTGATCCTGACCGCCAAAAACAGACGTATAGGGAACCTATTCCCCATCTGTCTGGCGGATCTGCATAGCGGAGCGGACATGAACCTCTCATCCACCTGCTCAGCGGAGAGATCTCCCGTTGAGCAAGCGGATACCGCTTTACGGAGGCGCCCGTGTTAAAGACCTTACAAATTGAGCTGCATAAACAGATAACCTTTTTTCAACAACAAAAAATGATGATTATACCACAAGCATTGGATTGTTTAACCAGGTCAGGTGATGAATTTACATCACCCTCTATTAGTCAAACAAGGGAGTCATGTCTGCTTCAGAAATCAGAAAATATTCAGAAGCTTTGATCTGCTTGGCATCCATGCAATTGCCAAAACAAAATAAATTGGATAGAAGACATTTTGCTTTGGCATCCACATCCACCCTCTTTAGATAAAGTGTAATTTGGTTTAAGTGTAATATCTGATGAAGAACCACAGTAAAAACCATAAAACACTCTTATGGCAGCAGAAAAAGGCACGCCTGCCTTTAAAGTGATAATAACTTAGGGTTTTTATTGGAACAGTGAACTTGAAAAGGGGTAGGGAGCATAAGATACCCTGATGAACTGCAAATGAACAATTTGAGGACTCCTCAACTTCTGGCTGTACTTCACAAACTGCTGGCTGCACTTCTGACTGCACTGTTGCACACTGAATGACCCACAGGATTCCTAATGATGCTACACAAAGTCACTTCCCCTTCAGCATTAGGGGGGGCATTTACTCACTTAGCCACAGGATTACTGGTTGCCTCCTGCAGATTTTCACCAGGATCTTCCTAGTGAGAGAGATGTAGACTCACACCACCACAGGGCAGTTGGACTCTTTTCCACCAACTTCCCCCTGGCTATAGAAGGACGCATATCACTCTATGCTGACGATACTTTGGTATATTTGGCAGATCCTCAGGACTCCCTTAAAAATTTATTAACCCTTATCAACGTGTTCGGGAACTACTCGGGCTTCACGGTGAATTGGGAAAAGTCTATCCTCTTTCCTCTGGACCAGGCGGCCACCTCCCTGATCTATGCGGAATCGGAATTACAGGTGGTCTTCTCATTTAGGTATCTGGGCGTGATGGTACAACTACCGCTCCCGCGATACATTGAGAACAACATATGCCCTTTATTAAAACAATTACAAGAACACACTCAAAAATGGATGGATCTTCCGCTGGATTTCATGGGCAGGGCCAATGTTATTAAAATGATTTATCTCCCCAAATTACTCTATGTCCTAGCCAATGCGCCATGTAGGGTCCCCAAATCCATCTTTAAACGTATAGATTTCACATGCATAACCTTCCTCTGGCGAGGTAGATCCCCTAGAATAGCACTTGAAACACTCCGACTTCCATCCCACCTGGCTGGCCTGGCCTTCCCTAATTTTTACCTATACTACTTGGCCTCTCATTTGGTATCTGTCCATGACTGGCTACATCCCAGTGACACTAATGCCTGTACCAGCACAGAGGGGGCCATTGTCTCATCCATGGAAACGCTCCACAACGTGATCTATAGAAATGGTGTCCCTGATAGGCCGGGGACAGCTATAATACATATGACCCTATCACTTTTTCAGACAGTCAAAAACAAATTCGCCCAGGAATCATGGAACGCCTCACCGAACACACCTCTATGGTGCAATGGCACGCTTGGGGAATTGGAGTCTATACCAGATCCTGTGAGATGGTCATCAAAGGGAGTTAAATACCTATGTCATCTCTTTGACACACAGAGTTTTAAACCCTTCCAACAACTCCAGCAGGAGTTTGATCTTCCGAATTCCTATCTATTTTACTATTATCAATTAAGACATGCAATTAGGGCGCAATTTGGCATCCTAGGCAATATACTCCGCACGCCTCCCCTAGAACAATTGCTCAGGGACTCGGCCCCCACTAAGCTCATTTCAACCTACTACATGGCCTTGGCTGCGGACAACAACCCCAGATTCCGGAATGCCCAAACGAAATGGACTAACCTAGATATACAGCTCACAGAGGAGGATTGGTCAGAATTCTCCGACACCTTCAAATCCTCGGTAATCTCCTCCAGAGACCGAGTGATTCAAATTAAAGTCTTCTACCAGTCCCATCTCACCCCTCATAGACTATATAAAATGGGTCTATCATCCACGGACACATGCTTTAGGGGCTGCAGCCAACAAGCAGATTTTCTGCACTGTTTCTGGTCATGTCCGATTGTACAGCACTTCTGGAAAGACATTGGCTGCTTCATCTCGACAGCCTTGGGCCTTCCTAATATTATTAACCCCAAGAATTGCCTTTTGGGAATCTTTGGGGACCTGTCACTGTCTGCCTCGACAAAGAGGCTCCTTCGTATCCTATTCTTTTACGCGAAGAAATCTCTCTTGTTGACGTGGAAGGGTTCACAGACATTGTATAAAAACTTGTGGTTGAAATTGGTGAATGAAGCATTACCCCTATACAAGATCACCTTTGATCTCCAAAAATGGAGTAAAGGATTTCATAAGATTTGGGGCGGGTGGCTGGCCAGCCCTCTTACATTATGCCCCGTCTTATCATAGGGGGTAACGCCACTTAATCTACTCCAGACTAAAACCAGCCCATCTGACCTGTTATAAACAACAATATGCTATGTTATATACCTAATGGACTCAAGTCTGACTATTTAAAGATATACCCAAATGCCATTTGTTGAAAAATGTAACTGGGAAAGTTATTTTTAACCATGTACAAGCCGCCAATACTTTGTATTTACTTGTCGGGTATGTTGCCCGAAATACGGTTGTTGGTTTTTGTGTTTGTATGTCTTTATAATCAATAAAAATATCTTAAAAAAAAAAAAAAAAAAAAAAATCCCCCTGGCTTTTTCTAGCGAGCTTCCTCATGACTCAACTTGATCCCTGGACAATGGTTCTGTGAATAGGTCCCCCAGCTAAGCCTAGCTGGAATCTGAATGTCTTCTTCAAAACATTCTTAAGGATCCTGCAGTGGGGGGGCAGAGCCCCTGCTTGGGGGTCTCTTCATACAGGACTGGACCCAGGAACACTGCACTCTGCTGCCAAGCCTCAGACTATTTAGGGGATATCCCTCCACCTTCTAGCCACACCTCCACAGTGATTGGCTTAAGTTCCATAAATATTCAGGCTGCCTGTTCTGATTTACCTCCAATATACTTCTAGAATCTTCTAGAAGAAATGGGGAAGCAGCAGAGCAGCAGCATGTGAAACACTGAACAGCCCTAAATAATCAACCCCTGCTCTGCGGAGTACAGTGGAGCCAAACTAAATTTACCTTGCAGCCTGCACTACACTAGGAGGGTGCTACATCCGCCCCTTTACTAGAACTAAGGAGCCAAGCCCAACCCCTGAAAAACAACCCCACACCATAATCCCTCCTCCACCAAATGATTTGGACCAGTGCACAAAGCAAGGTTCATAAAGACATGGGTGAGTGAGTTTCGGGTGGAGGAACTTTACTGGCCCGCACAGAGTCCTGACCTCAATCCCATAGAACACCTTTGGGATGAATTAGAGTGGAGACTGCGAGTCAGGCCTTCTCGTCCAACATCAGTGCCTGACCTCACAAATGCGCTTCTGGAAGAATGGTCAAACATTGCCATAGATACATTCCTAAACCTTGTGGACAGCCTTCTGAGAAGAGTTAAAGCTGTTGTAGCAGAAAAGGGTGGGCCAACTCAATATTGAACCCTACGGACTAAGACTGGGATGCCATTAAAGTTCATGTGCATGTAAAGGCAGAGGTCCCAATACTTTTGGTAATATAGTGTATGTATATATATAAGACAAATGTCTATATACAGTATCTCACAAAAGTGAGTACACCCCTCACATTTTTGTAAATATTTTATTATATCTTTTCGCGTGACAACACTGAAGAAATTACACTTTGCTACAATGTAAAGTAGTGAGTGTACAGCTTGTATAACAGTGTAAATTTGCTGTCCCCTCAAAATAACTCAACACATCCAAAGTGTCAATATTTTGTGTGGCCACCATTATTTTCCAGCACTGCCTTAACCCTCTTGGGCATGGAGTTCACCAGAGCTTCACAGGTTGCCACTGGAGTCCTCTTCCACTCCTTCATGACAACATTACAACATGGTGGATGTTAGAGACCTTGCGCTCCTCCGCCTTCCATTTGAGGATGCCCCACAGATGCTCAATAGGGTTTAGGCCTGGAGACATGCTTGGCCAGTCCATCACCTTTAGCCTCAGCTTCTTTAGCAAGGCAGTGGTGGTCGTAATGGAGGTGCGTTTGGGGTCGTTATCATGTTGGAATACTGTCCTGTGGCTCAGTCTCAGAAGAGGATCATGCTCTGCTTCATAATGTCACAGTACATGTTGGCATTCATGGTTCCCTCAAATGAACTGTAGCTCCCCAGTGCCGGCAGCTCTCATGCAACCCCAGACCATGACACTCCCACCACCATGCTTGACTGTAGGCAGGACACGCTTGTCTTTGTACTCCTCACCTGGTTGCCGCCACGCACGCTGGACACCATCTGAACCAAATAAGTTTATCTTGGTCTCATCAGACCACAGGACATGGTTCCAGTAATCCATGTCCTTAGTCTGCTTTTCTTCAGCAAACTGTTTGTGGGCTTTCTTGTGCATCATCTTTAGAAGAGGCTTTCTTCTGGGACAACAGCCACGCAGACCAATTTGATGCAGTGTGCGGCGTATGGTCTGAGCACTGGCAGGCTGACCCCCCACCCCTTCAACCTCTGCAGCAATGCTGGCAGCACTCATACGTCTATTTCCCAAAGACAACCTCTGGATATGACGCTGAGCACGTACACTCAACTTCTCTGGTCGACCATGGCGAGGCCTGTTCTGAAAGGAACCTGTCCTGTTAAACCACTGTATGGTCTTGGCCACCATGCTACACCTTCGTTTCAGGGTCTTGGTAATCCTCTTATAGACTAGGACATCTTTATGTAGAGCAACAATTATTTTTTCAGATCCTCAGAGAGTTCTTTGCCATGAGGTGCCATGTTGAACTTTCAGTGACCAGTATAAGAGAGTGACAGCGATAACACAAAATTTAACACACCTGCTCCCCATTCACACCTGAGACCTTGTAACACTAAAGAGTCACATGACCCCAGGGAGAGAAAATGGCTAATTGGGCACAATTTGGACATTTTCACTTAGGGGTGTACTGACTTTTGTTGCCAGCGGTTTAGACATTAATGGCTGTGTGTTGAGTTATTTTGAGGGGACAGCAAATTTACACTGTTATACAAGCTGCACACTCACTACTTTACATTGTAGCAAAGTGTCATTTCTTCAGTGTTGTCACATGAAAAGATATAATAAAATATTTACAAAAATGTGAGGGGTGTACTCACTTTTGTGAGATACTGTATATATGACTCTTAAATTGTAAGCTCATAGAAGCAGGGCCCCTCCAACCCTCTTGTTTTGAATTGTACTGTTGCTCTATTGTCTCTCTTTATATTGTAAAGTGCTGCGCAAACTGTTGGCGCTATATAAATCCTATATAATAATAATAATAATGACTGAAAATTATCATCCGAAAATAGGGCTTTCAGCATAGTGCCGAAAGAAAAAAAGCACCGATAATGGCTGCCGAAAATTCCTGCGATTCTGCCGCGATTTAACCATGATTTTGTCACTTCTTTACCTTGCTTATGGTGTGTGTTTCATAGGTCATGTGACTCAAAAAATACATCTTGAACCCTGCGGACTAAGACTGGGATGCCAATAAAAGTTTTTGCGTGTGTAAAGGCGTCCCAATACTTTTGGCAATATAGTATTATATATATACACACATACATATGGGCAATAGTACATATATGAATCTATACGTGTTATAACTAACGAGCTCATCAATAATTGCTTGAAATATACAGAGTTGTCTTCCCAGTGATAAGCAATTAATAATGTTTCTAATTAGAAAAATGATGCACCATAGGATTTTTAACCATAGCAACCAATGACATTGAAAATGATAAAGATAAAATCTGCCATATTAAAATACCGCAAAGTAGATAATATCTAAAATTACGGAAAAATCTATAGAACTTCGGTACTGATGTTTGCTTAAACAGGGGACGTAAAAAACTATAAATAATAAATGTAAGCGATTAAAAAATGAGTAAGGCTGCATTTACACAGAGGCGACCCGACTTCGGCGCGACTTTGCAAGGCGATTTCAGCGAGACTTAAGGGACTTGAGGCGACTTTACAACACGACTTTTGCCAGGCGACTTTGCCTTGACCAATCAGAGAAGGGAGGGAGGGGGTTACCTAAAAACAAATTCTATTCTTTATGCTGTAAAGTCGCTTCCATGTAGATGGGGATCCGACTTGGAGGCGACTTCTATTGAATCCTATGGGCACAAGTTGGATAGAAGTCGCCTCCTAGTAGTACAGGAACCTTTTCTGAAGTCGCCTTGAAGTCAGAGCGACTTCAGTCGTGTATATTAGGACGGCTCCCATTCGCTTCAATGGGATTTCAGATGTTAAGCGACTTGGGGCGACTTGAGGCAACTCAAGTCGGATCGCAAGTCGCCCCTGTGTGAATGGGCACTAATACATAAAAAAAAGTAGTGGCTGGTGGGAAAAAGCCTCGGCATCAACCAGCGTTTGGTTCTCAGATCAGGTCTGTGCCCTTTTATCTTGTTTTAAAAGACTGTTGACCTTCCACTCCTTATAATAAAAACTTTTTGATCAGTGTCACAGATCAGAAGTAAAGGAAATCTGCTACTTTTGGTTCTATTCGTGTCTTTGCGACAACATGTTTTGTTCCAGGACTGGAAAGCATAGGCGTTTCCATAACTTACCTATTTCTGACATTGGCGGTTGACTGTGTTCTACGCTTCGGTTCCTGGTCAGCTGCCATTAGGGTTGCCACCTCATCCCTTTAATCCAGGACACATATGAATTACACAGGTTCTAGGGCTAATTTAATGCAGATGAGGCACCAAGTGGGTTTAATTACCACCTTAACCACTTGCCGACCGTCAACCGCAGGTTGACGGCGACAAGGTGGCTCTCCTGCGCAAACCGCTGTCATCTGACAGCGGCTGCCAGATCGCGCACTGTGAGGGCCAGGGAGCGGGTGCGGCGGACTCGATCTCCGCCGGCTACCCGCGATGCCCCCCCCGGAATGAAAGAACGGAGGTCCGTGTAAGTAAACACGGACCTCCGTTCTGTTAGAGGGGGAAGGGAGTGATCACAGCCTTCCACTACATGGAAGCTGTGATCACTCCCCTCCCCCTGCCAGTCAAACAGTAAGACAGTTAGAACACGCCCAGGGAACATAGTTAACCCTTATAGCGCCCCCTGCAGGTTAACCCCTTCACTGCCAATTGCATTTACACAGTAATCAGTGCATTTTTATAGCACTGATTGCTGTATAAATGCCAATGGTCCCAAAAAAGTGTCAAAATGGTCCGACATGTCCGCTGCAATATCGCAGTACCGCTAAAAATCGCAGATGGCCGCCATTACTACTAAAAAATAAATAAAAACCCCAGAAATTAATTCTCATCATCCGTAAACGCTGCAACTTTTGCGCAAACCAATCAATAAACGCCGATTGCGATTTTTTTTTATCACAAATATGAGGAAGAATATAAATCGGCCAAAACCGATGAAAAAAAATGTTTTTTTATATATTTTTTTTTTAATTTGTATTTTAGCAAAAAGTTAGAAATTTGGGTTTTTTTTGCAAAATTGTTGCTCTTCTTTTGTTTATAGCGGTGATCAGAAATGACACAGAGGTGATCAAATACCACCAAAAGAAATCTCTATTTGTGGGAAAAAAAGGACGCAAATATCGTTTGGGTGCAACGTCGCACGACCGCGCAATTGTCAGTTAAAGCGACACAGCGCCGAATCGCAAAAAGGGCTCTGGTCAGGAAGGGGGCAAATCCTTCCGGGGCTGAAGTGGTTAATCAGCCACAGAACCTGTGTAATTAATATGTGTCCTGGATTAAAGGGATGATGTGGCAACCATAACTGCCATGTGCACAGGTGTGTCTGAGGGTCACAAGCTGGTACACCCACCAGGACAGTTCATCATTCCTTGTGGGGTCCTCTGGTAGGGTTGCCACCTCATCCCTTTAAACCCGAACACATATGAATTACACAGGTTCTGTGACTGATTAAGGTGGTAATTAAGCACTTCAATACCAGGCACTTAGAACACTTCCTGCCCAGACCACTTTTCCCCTTTCAGTGCTGTTGCATTTTGAATGAGAATTGCGCGGTCGTGCAACGCTGTACCCAAACATAGTTTTTATCACTTTGTTGCCACAAATAGAGCTTTCTTTTGGTGGTATTTGATCACCCCTGTGGGTTTTTTTTTTGCGCTATAAAAAAAAAAAAAAAGACCAAAAATTTTGAAAAAAAAACCCATTTTTCTTTGTT
>BLSH010380123.1:1462138-1473380 GCA_018402905.1 Glandirana rugosa
GTTAAGGAGGGTTACTATGGTTTTCACCCCGGGTTTAATGTGGTTGCTACCCGGTGTTAAGAAGGGTTTCTGTGGTTGTTATATCGTATTAAGGAAGGTTACTGTGGTTGTTACCTCGTATTAAGGAGTATTACTGTGGTTACTTACCCCGTGTAAAGGAGGGTGACTGTGGTTACTACCCCGTGTTAAGGAGGGTTACTGTGGTTTTCACCCCGGGTTTGCTGGTTGGTGTCATTGGAAGGAATTATGCTATATTGTTGGTGTCTTTGGGAAGAATTGTGGCCCATCGTTGGTGTAATTTGGGCCCCACTTTTGGTATCATTGGGAGGAATTGTAGCCCATCATTGGTGTCTTTGGGAAGAATTGTGGCCCATCGTTGGTGTCATTTGGGCCCCAGTTTTGGTGTCATTGGGAAGAATTGTGCCCCATCATTGGTGTCATTGGGCCCCACTGTTGGTGTCATTGGGAGGAATAGTGCCCCATCATTGGTGTCAGTGGGAGGAATAGTGCCCCATCATTGGTGTCATTGGGAGGAATGACCCCATCCTTGGTGTCAGTGGGAGGAATTGTGCCCCATTAGACATGCCTAGTTTCTTTCATTCTGAATAAAAATTCAGACACATTTTTCATTATTCAGAGATTCGGATATATCCCAATACCCAAACTACAGTATAAATGAAGTTTACTGAATGCCCCGAATAACGAAACTAAATGCATACAAATTTGCAAAATTCGAATTGAAATTGGAATTAAATTTTATATTGAATACCATTAGAATTCAAACTGTAAACTTATTTCTGTAATCAAAGACTGTGTGTGTTATTAGAGTACTATTGAATTGAAAAAAGAATCTAACATTTTTGATTCAAGCGTTTCAAACGTTTCGAAGCGAAAAAAAAATATTGATAAATTGGAAGAAAATTCGATGCAATACACAAAACTAATACGAATTTTAGAAATCAACCAAATTTAACTAAAAAAAATAACTAGATTAATAATTAACGAAACACATTTTTTCATCATGTTCTATTCCCTATCATTGGTGTCATTGAGCCCCATTGTTGGTGCCATTGGGAGGAACTGTGCTCCATCGTTGGTGTCATTGGTAGGAATTGTGCCTTTCATTGGTGACACGTGCAGTAAGTTTAGTTCCGAATAAATATTCGGACAAATTTTTCATTATTCGGGGATTCAGATATATCCGAATGCCCGAATTACTGTATAAACAAAGTTTACCGAATGCTCCAAAATTCAAATAGAAATTTGATTCAAATTTTACATCGAATTCCATTCGAGTTCGAACTGTAAACATATTTCTAAAATCAAAGACTGTGTGTGTTATTAGAGTACCACTTCTAAATAACACTGTTTTAGTTGTGCTAAAGGTGATTTAAAGAGTCATTGTAATCAAAATGCACTTTTTAAATGTAAACATTTTGGCTGCCGCATTCAAATTGCAAAAAAAATCTAACATTTTTGACGGATTTGAATAGACAATGATCAGTAAATGCAAAGAAAATTTGATACAATACATAATATCATATCAGCATTTTGCCGATAAGAGAAAAGGATGGCGATAATGGTGCAGAAAACGCATGCGATTTTTCACTATTTTCCTATGCTTATGGTGTGTTTTTCATAGGTCACGTGTCTCAAAAAACGCATCAAAAACAGAACATGGGTGCGTTATTGATTTTGCTGTTTTTTCAATGCATTTCAACGGGGAGGTGCGTTTTTGGTGCATTTTTTTATAACGGGCCAAAAATGTAACAAGCAGGATTTTTAACACCACAATGGATGCGCAATGAACCGGTATGAAGACATATCTAGAATTTAAAGGGATACATTTTTCTTGAGCTTTTCTTGCGCTAAAGGTGCCAATAATGGCCGACAATACATTCATGTTCATTTAAATTCATGATATTAATTAAAAAGTTAAATATAATACAATTATATATAAAAATATATATATATTTTAACTACTTCAGCCCTGGAAGGATTTCACACTTTAGGACCAGAGCACTTTTTGCGATTCGGCACTGCGTCGCTTTAACTGACAATTGTGCGGTTGTGTGACATTGTACCCAAACGGAATTTGCGTCCTTTTTTTCCCACAAATAGAGCTTTCTTTTGGTGGTATTTGATCATTGCTGCGTCATTTCTGATCACCGCTATAAACAAAAGAAGAGCGACAATTTTGCAAAAAAACCCAAATTTCTTACTTTTTGCTAAAATACAAATCCAAAAAAAATATATAAAAAAAACATTTTTTTCCATCGGTTTTGGCCGATTTATATTCTTCCTCATATTTGTGATAAAAAAAAAAAATCGCAATAGGCGTTTATTGATTGGTTTGCGCAAAAGTGGCGGCATTTACGAATGATGAGAATTCATTTCTGGGGTTTTTATTTGTTTTTATTTTTTACTAGTAATGGCGGCGATCTGCGATTTTTAGCGGTACTGCGATATTGGGGCAGACATGTCGGACCATTTTGACACTTTTTTGGGACCATTGGCATTTATACAGCAATCAGTGCTATAAAAATGCACTGATTACTGTGTAAATGTCATTGGCAGTGAAGGGGTTAACCTGCAGGGGGCGCTCTAAGGCTTAACTGTGTTCCCTGGGCGTGTTCTAACTGTATGTGGGCTGCCCTAGCAGGGGAAGGGAAGTGATCACAGCTTCCATGTAGAGGAAGGCTATGATCACAGCCCTTCCCCCTCTCACAGAACGGAGGTCCGTGTTTACTCAGTGCGGGGGGGGGGCATCGCGGGTAGCCGACGGCGATTGAGTCTGCCCTACCCGCTCCCTGGCCCCCCCCCCCAACACAGTAAGCATGCGGGTGCGCCTCTGGCGGCGCACGCGCGCGCTCACAGTGCGCGATCTCGCAGCCACCATCGTATGATGGCGGTTTGCCATATCGAGCCACTTTGTCGCCGTCAACCTGCAGTCGGCAAGTGGTTAAAAACTGTCATTTTCGGTTTCAGTTTTCGGCCAAGTGCATCCTGCATTTTAGGTTTCGGAACCAAAATTTCCATTTGGTGCGCCTTTCATTGCTATATATATCACCATCAGTGTGGCCGCTCATGCAAGGCGTAGGGGCGCCGCCCCCCATAATCTATGCTCCCGGCCCCTAATGGGCATGCAGGGCACTGGACGCATGGATTTCATTTCATGCATGGGTTATTTTTATTTTTTTAGAAGTACATGATTAGAGCCAGAGGCTTGGCTTCAAAAAGGGTTGGCTTGGGGCGCAGAGCACTGCTCCTGAAGCCCACCCAGTTGTGTGACATTAGCAAATAAATATTCGCTAATGTCTTCCTGTTTCTCCTTCCGGTCAATCAGGAAGCGGGTCCAGAAACCCGATTGGCCGGGAGCCCTAACTCCTGATTGACCAGGAGGAGAAGGGACAGCCGGGACTCGGGAGGAGATACAGGGGAGAAGCCGCCAAAGCCACGATGCGGGCGATGGGAGAGTGATTGAGCGACGGGGGGAAGCGGGGGGGGGTATGTGGTTGGTTGGCTGGCTGGCAAAATTGAGCACCAGCCACCACTGGTCACCATTTTAAGGATGTCAAGGTGTAGATGTACTGTTACTAAAAGAATATATATGTACTTATTTGACCTTTACTGCTATGTGCATTGTTGAAGAACATTTAATGGTTTCTTAGAGATGGCAACCCCATATTGAGCAGCTGATAGCTACGGAGAACATTGGTTGGCGATCCTCCATTATATGCTGCAAATCCTGTATGCCCTCTTTTTTTAAGAGCTTTAACTGTGTTATGTATGTTTGGTATATTGCAAAATTTAATTTTTGGAAAAAAATAAATCAGGGACTACCCCAGAAACCGTGACATCTAGCCACCCGAACATAACGTCCAAGTGATTTCTAGGATGTCTTGACAAAGAGCAACGAATAACGAATAAGATGGAGAAGCTGTTTGGAGTGCTCCATACTCTCTTTAATACTCCTAGAAATATGTTGCATAAAGAAAGAACGCAATATTCAGATTGCCGTGTTATCACTGTAACCAAATCCCACCATTTATATGGCTTCTTCTACCAGCCGGACAGTTGGCCTCTTCTTCTTCTCAAGAACGTTGATGCTACTACTAACTACAAACACTAAAACCCATAAATAGATGACTTAATGGTTCTTGAACCTCTGCAATCATTCTATTGCCGTCAAAAATCTAACCATACTCAAGACAATGGGTGATGGCAGAGGACCAAAGAGATCTGTTCGACACCCCGGAATAAGACCCTAAAACCAATATGGCAGAAGGTAGACTTCCCCTTTAACAAAATCTCCACATTTCAGTTCCCTTTAATCTAAGCTTATAGCATTTCTTATTTGTCCTCTAAAAGCTACCTCGAGCAGCTCCGCCGGAGATACTGGCGGCTCCAGGCACACGCCGGTTACCATGGTGCCAGGGAGTAGGTACATACGGCACAGATCATGCTCAGCTCTATTGACTTGCTAAGGTAACAGAAAGAAAAGTCTATTTCCACCAAAGCAGGAATGCAGCTAGACTAATTAAAATGTTATCAGACAAAGCAATCATTACTGGGTGTTGACAATAGATGGACGGTGCGTAAATGATGCTAGACCCTTTCAAAGGCCCACACCGGGTCACTGTAAAGAGATAATTAACAACCGCATGCTTAAAAGGTTAAGACTGTGAGTTCCAAAAATAAAAAGGCAAAATTTTGCTATGTGAGAGTCTACGTGTGTAAGAATGCATGCGTCTATGTGTATATTTTGTACTGAAAAAGGAAGCATGGTGGACTCTAAATAAGCAATGGGTCAAGTTTGCCGCATATCCAAGATCTCTATAAAATCGCATTTATTTGCACCATCATTTCTTTTGTCCTTAAAATAAAGTTGATCTCCCCACCGATATGAAAGCTCTGCATACATTTTTTTTTTAATGCAAGCAGTGTAAGTACCCAAATTTGCCCTGGTATCAGCCTTTTATGATCCACTGTGCAGCAGAGCTCAGACTGGGAAAGGAAGAAGCAACTCAAAAAGCCAATTAGCTGAGTTAATGAAGGAACATGCTGATAGGAGACATCAAAATGAGATGATCTCATGAGCCTGCTGCTTTTCTTTTTACTGTCTAGTCTGAGCAAGACCTGCAAATGTTACTTAACTGCAGCAGAGAAAAATTTGGTCTTGCTGTGTGGCAAAGCTGGTAAAATCTCAGGACTGAATGGGTAGAAATACAGGGCAGCTCTAATACTGTATATGAAGCTTAATGGTTAGCATGTCCTCCTTGCAGCACTCGGGTCCTTGGTTCTGGTCTTTTCTTCTAGCCATAAAAACCTGACAGGTGTTCTAATCCCTCTCTATTCTATCCAAAGATAAAATAAATGCTTTTATTTATTCCTTAATTCTTCACCGCATTGCACATTTTTGTTCATTTGGAAGGTTTTATGACAAAAAAAAAACACTTTTTTTTTATTGGAAACACCAGACATTTGGGTTTTCTTCACTAAGGGTAAGAAATTGACCAGATTTTGGATTTAGATTTCGACTTCTACTTTTTTATGAAAAATAAAGTTATTTTCCTCGATGTTCTTCTGGAACGTTTATGAAATACCAGAGCACCATCATGATGTCTTGATATGGAACAGAATCCACGCCTGCTCAGTCATGTTCTCTTTCCAGCTATCTATTCACAGAGACCCCTCTTGGAGTTGTGTAGTGCTCACCCCCGGAGAGGGCCTCTGAGAATAAACTCAGGTCTCCCTTTCTAGCATAGAGGCTGTCTGCCACAGACCATTGCTTGCACACTGACAATACAGCTCAGTGTCTAGGGGATGCCTTTTTAGAATTTATTGCTGAATAACTTGAACAAATGAGGGGTTTGAGGATCAGGATACTCCAAATGCTACCAGAAATAACAGGAGGACGACTTCTCACTAATCTTCCCAAGCAGCCTTTCCTGGAGATAACAGGGGACGACCAGGACTCTATAAGAGCAACCCCTGTCCATAAAGCATCTTCTAGCATTTAGTTCCCTTCTGCAGCAAGGTCTTTACTCACAATGTCCCAGGAGCTGTCTGGCACCTAGCATCCAGATGTAGTTCCTTAGTAAGAGAGGCAAAAACTCCTTCTCCAGACCAGGACTCCAGGATGATGCCTTCCAGTAAGTATTCTTACCAGAGAACTCAGGCCCAGCTCCTGTGAGGGCCAGACTACAATTTCTTGTCTCACTAGCTAACTCCCAGAAGCAGCAGCCCCAAGAGAACAGGAACCCTCCCTGAAGAGGAAAGAACCCTCTGGAAAGGCCTTCCAAACATTTATCACTTCCCCAGCCACGTTCTGGATGCCTCCTTCCAGGGATTGATTGAGGCATGATAAATATTTATACTGGACATTTGACTCTCCCTGCCCTATATTCTGGAAGCTTCTCCCAGAATCTGGTAGCAGAAATCAAACACCCATGTAGGAAACCCAGACCAGACAAAGACAGATTACTGCTCCACTGACTGCAGTGAAGCCACAAACTAAATTTAGCCTAGCAGCCTAACTAGAAGAGGATGCTACAGTTGTATATCAGTAGAATGTAATCCTTAACAGTAGAGTCTAACCCATGTGTAATGGTGACTTGAGGCTCTGTGTGATTGTGATGGCATACTAACATTGGTTCAAAACCACAAGTAGGTTGGGTACCTGCATTCTATGTCTGATGAAAACATTGTTTTGCATTGGCCCCCAAGCACTTCTCTTTGTGGCTCACTGGGTAAAGTAGTGGATGGGACAACATAAGGTCGTGTGTTCAAATCCCCACACCATTGAAATTAAGGCCAAAATGTCTTTTTTTTTTCTTCAGAGTTGCAGTGTGGCAGCGCTGCAGTCATGCACTCATTAGAGAGCACTGTGAATCAATTGGTGCTGTATGGATGAGTTGATAAGCCAGTGGTGAGGGGAGGTTAGAGGTGCAACAGCTCCTAGGTGCAGATGGAAAAGGGTCATGGAGGTACTGATGAAGGCACTGGGCATTTCAGGTATAAAAGGGTAGATGGCGATCGCCTTCATAGTAAGGACTGTTACCAAGTGGAAGTTTGTCCTTCGTGGGACAACATCTGTCACAGCAGTATACAGGTAAGTAACAGGCCAGTGTTGAGTGGTTGCGCAATGACAATGATGCCATGAGCACCATACAGGAGTTAGCTGTGGTGAAGTGACAGCTGTTGGCATCAGCTTCAAAGTTGTGGTGAGGCAGCACTGCAGTCATAGGCTGAAGTCAGCACCATGGAGCAGTCAGTGCTGTATGGATGAGTTGATAGGACAGCAGTGGGGGAAGTTAGAGGAGCAACAGCTCCAAGGTGCAGATGGAAAGAAGGGTAATGAATGATGAGGGTACTGTGGATGGCAAACATGAAAGGGTAGATGGCAATCACCTTGGTAGTAGGACTATTACCAAGTGGTAGTTTATCCTTCTTGGGACAACATCTGTTACAGCAGTATACAGGTGAGTAACAGGCCAGTGGTGAGATGTTGGGCAATAACAACTGACGCCATGAGCACCATACAGAGGAGTTACAAAGAGACAGCCTTTGGTGAGGCAAAATCTCAGGAGTTGTGATCTGCCAGCAAAACTCACAGCAAAGATTGGAGTAAGGGAAACGGGACAGTGATGGTGAAAGGTGGGGCGACAGTTTAATGATTCAAAACGCAGGGTGGTGTAGGGAACAGGGCAATAATGGAGAAGTGGGGAATCGTGCAGGGGCAGTAATGGAGAGGGGGTTGGTATGGGTGAGGGTCACAGGGCAGTGATGAAGAAGGTGGGGTGGTATGGGCGAGGGCAACAGAGCAGTGATGGTGAAGGGGGTTGGCGTGGATGGGGCAATAGGGCAGTGATAGAGAAGTGGGGTGGTTTGGGTGAGGGAAACAGGGCAGTGATGGAGAAGGGGGTGGTATGTTTGAGGGCAGCAGGGCAGTGAAGGGGAAGGGGATTAGCATAGATGAGGGGAACAGCACAGTGATGAAGAAGGTGGGGTGGTATGGGTGAGGGCAACAGGGCAGTGATAGAGAAGAAGGTTGATATGGATGACAGGAACAGTACAGGTATGAAGAAGGTGGGGTAGTATGGGTGAAGGAAACAGGGCAGTGATGGAGAAGGGGGGTTGTATCATGAATGAGGCCAAAAGGGCAGTAATGGAGAAGTGGGTTGGTATGGATGAAGGGGACAGGGCAGTGAAGGAGAAGGGGAGTGGTATGGATGAGGGCAACAGGGTAGTGATGGAGAAGAGGGGTGGTATGGGTGAGAGGAACAGGGCAGTGATGGAGAAAGGGGGTACATATAGGTGAGAGGAACAGAGCAGAGGGAAAGGAGAAAAAAGGATTTCTTAAGTGACAGCTGAAGGGTAGAGGATTACCATGATGGCAGGCAGGGTTAGGATGGACAACTGTCACCAGTAGGTGTGACAGGTCTGTTCCTGTAGCATCATTGTCCTCAAAACACACTTTAACCTCCCTGGCGGTATGATTATTTCAGATTTTTGGTGCTGAAAGCGGTACAATTATTTTGCATGAAAATTTGGCGTTTTATATTGTAGGCCGGTAATTCTTAACAATAACTCACTTAAATCTGTCCAAACAAGAGTCTAGTAGACATCCCGGGTATGAAAAAGTTTGAAAAATGAAATCATAAATTATAATATAATAAATAACTAAAAATAATTATCAAAAATAATAATATAATAGTAATAAAATGTATTCAATAATGTAATCAAACCAAAAACACTGAAATTTGCTCATTTGCAGAATTGTCGCTGTCGTCACTTTCAGTTTCTGATGATAAATTTCCCCAAAAATCAGTATCACTCAATTCTGCAAATGATTCTTATTTACTATCGGTGTTTTCTAGCTGATCAGAAACCACTTTTGACGCAAAGGGACACTTTTTGGTTGCTATGGACATTCTCATGTTTCCAGGCAGAAAGAATGACATTTATTATATAAAAGTGCATGCAAGGCACAGGGCAAACCACTAGGGACAAAGGAGATGTGAAATGTTTTCATACAGTAATGTAATCTATAAGATTACAGTGTACTGTATGTATGCTGTGTGTTTCACTTTTTGAATTTCCCGCCGATCTCCGTCCCCGTGCGACGCGATGCTCGCAGGGAACGGAGCCCGGCACACAGAGTCATCTGGCGGTGGACACAGCCCGCAGACACGGCGGGGGACATCGCTGGATCCAGGGGACAAGGTGAGCAGCGCTGCCTGGATCCAGCAATGCAATCCCGAGTGTGGCTTGGGGTTGCCGTTCTTGGTACTGAAAATCCACCCCGAGCCACACTCGGGAACACCGCCAGGGAGGTTAAATTGGCCATGAACAATTCAGCCTTATTGTACAATCTCCCTTTGGTTTACCAACAACCATATGCAATTAAAAAATCTAAACACATTTCTACAGCGTTACTACAATCAGATTATAATGTGTGTGGCCTTTGTTATGTATTTGACCGTAAAAGGTTTATTTACTAAAACGGGAGAGTGCAAAGTAACTATGGCACAGCTATGCATGGTAGCCAATCAGCTTCTAACTTGGGCTTGTTAAACTAAACTTTGACAATAAAACCTGGAAGCTGATTGGTTTATATGCAGAGCTGCACCAGATTTTTCACTCTCCAGTTTTAGTAAATCACCCCCTAAGTGTCAAGTGGCAACCATTTTCTGCAGGAAGCCTTTACACAGCTAGTTATTGAACTCCAACAACTGCATCAGAAAAATCCCCCGTCAAGCTGTGGAACATATCGCCTTTAACAAAGTGCGGACCAAGCAGGAGGCTTGGGATAACTTTCAAAATGAGACAAAATTTGCTTGAAACAGCAAAATATCCATCCACTCCCCATCGCACACAATAGCTGAGTTGGCATGTTGTATGTTTGATGCAGGGATGGGTGAAGGCAGCTCGTTCCAAAATGCTGTTATCCAGAGCAGATGGTGCGAACACGCGTATAGCAGCAGTGCACAAAGACTTGGGTGTACTGTTATGACAGACTGCAGCAGTCCTGGCCTCTGTTTCCTAACCACTTCCTGCGAGCTCCTCGCATTACCAGGATGGGAGCCAATGACACATACTAACTAGGAAAGTTCCAACGTCTTACCAGGATCCTGCGCATAGAGGTGCATGACATAAGTGAATCAGAAGACGTAAACAGCACAGTCCACCGAACATAATGTACTATATATTACACGAGAAATACCTAGCCTGCCATTGCTTTGTAAAGCTCCAGTTTTCTGGCTACTATGCTAATCAGCCAGGCAACTAGCATTTTTAAAATAGGACATCCTCTATGATGGGCGTAAAAGAACAATTGAACATAAAACAACAAAATGATGCACTCCTGAGTAAAACTCTTCTTTGGTTATAACAACTGCTGGGTGTCTGGTCTCTGTTGTTAGTTTGATCTTCTGCTTGCATTGTGACTCGGCCTGAATGCTACCTAACTTTTTGGCTGACTTTTTTGCTTTTGATTGCTGATTTGATTTGTAATTTTGGTTGCTTGCTAAGCTGGCCAGACAAGTTTGTCCGGTTCCTTATGAACTTTGCTTCATGGTTGGCTCTGTCGCCCAGTGGAGGGCTGGGCCAGGGGACAGGGTGGCAATTGCCCCCCAGGCCACCCTAATTTACTTTCAAAATGGCCGACGGCCGCTCACACTTTTTTCTTCTTGTGGAGGAAGGAAGTAGGGGCCAGAGGCGTAGCTACCAACTAACTGCAGGCAAAGGGGGAGGGCACTGGTGAGGCTGCACTGATGGGCACAGGCAAGGCTGCATTGATGGACACTGGTGAGGCTGCATTGATGGGCACTGGTGAGGCTGCATTGGTGGGTGGTGAGGCTGCATTGATGGGCACTGGTGAGGCTGCATTGGTGGGTGGTGAGGCTGCATTGATGGGCACTGGTGAGGCTGCATTGGTGGGTGTTGAGCTGCATTGATGCATTCTTTTTGTTAAAGCTCCTTTGTTGCTATTAACATTAAATCATGTTACCACATTGTATCATATTTGTCTTGCTTCATAACACCAATATCCGTTAAAATTAGTTCAATGGGCCACTTGACTGGACTTGCCCCCCAGGCCTAAGGCTGCCAGCCCTCCCCTGCTGTTGCCACTCTCCCACCCGACATCCTTTGATTGATTTGATTTCAGACAAATACCACCTCAATCTAATCAGATACAGCTACTGCCATC
This sequence comes from Glandirana rugosa, assembly GCA_018402905.1. Classification (NCBI taxonomy): domain Eukaryota; kingdom Metazoa; phylum Chordata; class Amphibia; order Anura; family Ranidae; genus Glandirana; species Glandirana rugosa. Next base: position 1,473,354 of record BLSH010380123.1, read on the forward strand.
AGCTGTCAAAATATAAAAGGAGCATGG
>BLSH010380123.1:1480152-1499857 GCA_018402905.1 Glandirana rugosa
ACTGGTGGCAAGTGGCATCTTGGCAGCTGTACGCTTGACTTTTCTCAGTTCACGGGCAGTTATTTTGCGCCTTGGTTTTTCCACACGCTTCTTGCGACCCTGTTGGCTATGAATGAAACGCTTGATTGTTCGATGATCACGCTTCAGAAGCTTGGCAATTTTAAGAGTGCTGCATCCCTCTGCAAGATATCTCACTATTTTTGACTTTTCGGAGCCTGTCAAGTCCTTCTTTTGACCCATTTTGCCAAAGGAAAGGAAGTTGCCTAATAATTATGCACACCTGATATAGGGTGTTGATGTCATTAAACCACACCCCTTCTCATTACTGAGATGCACATCACCTAATATGCTTAATTGGTAGTAGGCTTTCGAGCCTATACAGCTTGGAGTAAGACAACATGCATAAAGAGGATGATGTGGTCAAAATACTCATTTGCCTAATAATTCTGCACACAGTGTATAATTTATTTATTTTTTCTAAAAAATTATTTCAGGTTTTAGAGTAGAGGTGAATTAGAATCCTGTTTTTTTTGCTACTGGTGGTCTGGAGACAGAAAGTGAGGGGAATGATGTTTTTGGCTAGGTTGACGGCAACAAAGTGGTTCGATATCGCAAACCGCCGCACACTGTGAGCGCGCACGCGCTCACTGTGTTCGGGGAGGGCCAGGGAGCGGGTGCAGCGGACTCGATCGCCGCCGGCTACCCGCGATGCCCCCCCCCCCCACGGAGTGAAAGAACGGAGGTCCGTGTAAATAAACACAGACCTCTGTTCTGTGAGAGGGGGAAGGGCTGTGATCACAGCCTTCCTCTACATGGAAGCTGTGATCACTTCCCTTCCCTAGATAGGGCAGCCCCCCCACAGTTAGAACACGCCCAGGGAACACAGTTAACCCTTAGAGCGCCCCCTGCAGGTCAACCCATTCACTGCCAATGGCATTTACACAGTAATCAGTGCATTTTTATAGCACTGATCGCTGTATAAATGGCAATGGTCCCAAAAAAGTGTCAAAATGGTCCGACGAAATATCGCAGTACCGCTAAAAATCGCAGATCGCCGCCATTATTTGTAAAAAATAAAAAAAATTATAAAAACCCCAAAAATTCATTCTCATCATCCGTAAACGCGACCACTTTTGCGCAAACCAATCAATAAATGCCGATTGCAAATTTTTTTTATCGCAAATATGAGGAAGAATATAAATCGGCCAAAACTGATGAAAAAAATGTTTTTTTGTATTTTTTTTTTTTTGGATTTGTATTTTAGCAAAAAGTAAGAAATTTGGGTTTTTTTGCAAAATTGTCGCTCTTCTTTTGTTTATAGCGGCGATCAGAAATGACGCAGCGGTGATCAAATACCACCAAAAGAAAGCTCTATTTGTGGGAAAAAAAGGACGCAAATTTCGTTAGGGTACAAAGTCGCACGACTGCGCAATTGTCAGTTAAAGCGACGCAGTGCCGAATCGCAAAAAGGGCTCTGGTCCTAAAGTGTGAAATCCTTCCGGGGCTGAAGTGGTTAAATTTCATGTGCGTGTAAAGGCAGGAGTCCCAATACTTTTGGTAATATAGTGTATATTAATTATTGTCAGGGGTTCCCAGAGAGCCGAAAGTTACTTCAAGGGTTCCTCCATGTAAAAACGGTTGAGAAAGGCTGCTCTAGAGCAGTGGTTTTCAACCTCAGTCCTCAAGTACCCCCAATGGGCCATGTTTTCAGGTTTTCCTTAATTTATTTATTTTAGGTACTTATATAGCGCTGTCAATTTATGCAGCCTTTCTTGATAAGTTCCCAAAACATGGCCCATTGGCAGTACTCGAGGACTGAGGTCATAGGTGTGCGCAGCCTATTGAATTAGGGTGTGCACCCTAAAGCTCAAACACATGTTTGCGTGTCTACATATATATATGGCCCTGGCACATTAATCTCCCTGTTGGCACAGTGAAAGAGAAGTGCGATAACACGTCTCTTATGGCAAAGCAGATCTTTCCCATCTTCCTGCTGACACACAGAGCGATAATGCTAATGCACATGGGGTGATTAGGGTGTGCACAGGCACACCTGGCACATCCTGTGCGCATGCCTAGGACTGAGGTTGAGAACCACTGGACTAGAGAGACCCAATGGGGAACTGTAACAAGTGCTTTAGAGCCAGTTGGAATTACAGAGATAAAATGATTGTACATCATGGCTCAGATGGGCTGAGATTATATTCTGGCATACAACATTCAGCAATGAAAAGCGAATGGGTTATTACTTTAAATCCCTAATGTGAAAAAAGCTCACAATTTGTATTATTACAGATGGGCAAGAATAACGGAGTCAATGCTTCCAGAAAACCATATTTTAGGTTAGCCGTCCTTTTGTTCCATGTGTGTCTTACCACTGGCTAGAGACCTCAATACAAGAAAGGTCAATGGCAGAGGTGGGGATTAACCATTGCTTTGAAATACAGCTCTTCCAGTGATTTCTTCTTCCACGGATTACAGTCAGACCTTAATTGTTTCGCAGTCTAAGCAGGATTTTAACAGGGTCAGTCCACCCATAATTGATTTTTCATATTTCGGCAGATGCTGGAAAATTGAACTCTGCACTTATGAACGCAACATTTTTATTACCTTTGCTTAACCACTTCAGCCCCGGAAGGATTTCACACTTTAGGACCAGAGCCCTTTTTGCGATTTGGCACTGCGTCGCTTTAACTGACAATTGTGCGGTCCTGCGACCTTGTATCCAAACTAAATTTGCGTCCTTTTTTTCCCACAAATAAAGCTTTCTTTTGGTGGTATTTCATCACCGCTGTGTCATTTCTGATCGCCGCTATAAACAAAAGAAGAGCGACAATTTTGCAAAAAACCCCAAATTTCTTACTTTTTGCTAAAATCCAAAAAAAACATACAAAAAAAATTTTTTTTCATCAGTTTTGGCCGATTTATATTCTTCCTCATATTTGTGATAAAAAAAATCGCAATCAGCGTTTATGGATTGGTTTGCGCAAAAGTGGCCGCGTTTATGGACGATGAGAATTAATTTCTGGGGTTTTTATTTTATTTTTATTTTTTTTACTAGTAATGGCGGCGATCTGCGATTTTTAGCGGTACTGCGATATTGGGGCGGACATGTTGGACCATTTTGACACTTTTTTGGGACCATTGGCATTTATACAGCGATCAGTGCTATAAAAATGCACTGATTACTGTGTAAATGCCATTGGCAGTGAAGGGGTTAACCTGCAGGGGGTGCTCAAAGGGTTAACTGTGTTCCCTGGTTGTGTTCTAACTGTGTGTGGGCTGCCCTAGCAGGGGAAGGGAAGTGGTCACAACCTCCATTACTTACACGGACCTCCGTTCTTTCACTCCGGGGGGGGCATCGCGGGTAGCCAGCGGAGATCGAGTCCGCCGCACCCGCTCCCTGCCCCCCCAGACACAGTGAGCGTGCGAGCGCGCCTCTGGCGGCGCATGCGCACTCACAGTGCACGATCTCGCAGCTGCCGTCGAATGACGGCGGTTTGCGTTATCGAGCCACTTTGTCGCCGTCAACCTGCGGTTGATGGTCGGCAAGTGGTTAAAGTTGAACTGCGCAAAGGTATAAAAAAACACAATGCATGCAGCTCAGTATTGAGGAATACATCATTAAATGTATTTTTTAGTGCTAGGATCTGAATTTAACGTGATATCAGCCTATTGCTACGTATCTGAGATCTGCCCGGTGGTATGACATGGATTGTATTGCTTGCCTCTTCTTCCTTCATTTCTTTTGTATTTAAAATAAATCTGAACTCCAGGCAGATATAAAAGACACAAAATCAATGCAGCTATGTATTGTGGGGTTCAGCTTCAAGCAGAGAGCTCGCAGAGAGGTGTTCCAAGCCGCAAGTAAGGTTTAAGGGCTTCCTGCCCATGTTTATTGGCTGGTGCTACAGCAAAAACAAGAAAATTCCCTTGCAGGGGTAAGAATCACAGTGCAAAACTAAAGTCCAGCAGTTATTAAGCCTCCTGGCTAATAAATAGACCCTACTGGGTCTGCTCCAGACCGGCAGATATGTTCCCTCACAGCCTGCTTGCATCCTTTCCCAGCAACAACTGATTAACCCATAGAAAGATAAATTATACCCCAGGTGGGGAACAAGGTGTGGCGGTGATTAACCCCTTGCATCCTACTACAGACCTTCCACTGCAACCAACGTACTTTATAAACCTCGAAATCCTACGTGGCAGATATACTCCGTCCACAACTGACAGATTGTCCCAGTGCTTCTACAGTAGGGTTGCCACCTCATCCCTTTAAACCCAAACACATATGAATTACACAGGTTCTGTGGCTGATTAAGGTGGTAATTAAACTCACTTGGTGCCTTATCTGCAGTAAATTAACCCCAGAACCTGTGTAATTAATGTGTGTTCGGGTTTAAAGGGATGAGGTGGCAACCCTATTCTACAGTGAGGGAAAAAAGTATTTGATCCCCTGCTGATTTTGTAAGTTTGCCCACTGACACAGAAATGATCAGTCTATAATTTTAATGGTCGGTTTATTTTAACAGTGAGAGACAGAATAGCAACAAAAATATCCAGAAAAACAAAAAATGTATAAATTGATTTGCATTTTAATGAGTGCAATAAGTATTTGATACCCTATCAATCAATAGGATTTTTGGCTCCCAGGTGTTTTTTATACAGGTAACGAGCTGAGATTAGGAGCACTCTCTTAAAGGGAGTGCTCCTAATCTCAGCTTGTTACCTGTAAAAAAGACACCTGTCCACAGAAGCAATCCATCAATCAATTTCCAATCTCCCCACCAAGACCAAGACCAAAGAGCTGTCCAAAGATGTCAGGGACAAAATTGTAGACCTACCCAAGGCTGGCATGGGCTACAAGACCATCGCCAAGCAGCTTGAAGAGGGTGACGACAGTTGGTGCGATTATTCGCAAATGAAAGAAATACAAAATAACTGTCAATCTCCCTCGGTTTGGGGCTCCATGCAGGATCTCACCTCGTGGAGTTTCAATGATCATGAGAATGGTGAGGAATCAGCCCAGAGCTACACAGGAAAATCTTGTCAATGATCTCAAGGCGCTGGGACCATAATCACCAAGAAAACAATTGGTAACACACTACGCCAGGGATAAGCAATTAGCGGACCTCCAGCTGTTTCATCATGCCTCTGCCTCTGGGTATCATGCTTGTGGCTGTCAGAGTCTTGCTATGCCTCATGGGACTTGTAGTTCTGCAACATCTGGAGGTCCGCTAATTGCATATCCCTGCACTACGCCATAAAAGACTGAAATCTTGCAGGCCCCCCTGCTCAAGAAAACACATGTACAGCCTGTCTGAAGTCTGCTAATGAACATCTGAATGATTCAGAGGAGAACTGGGTGAAAGTGTTGTGGTCAGATGAGACCAAAATCAAGACTTTGGCAACAACTCAACTCCCGTGTTTGGGGGAGGAGGAGGAATGCTGCCTATGACCCCAAGAACCCCATCCCCACCATCAAACATGGAGGTGGAAACATTATGCTTTGGGGATGTTTTTCTGCTAAGGGGACAGGACAACTTCACCACATTAAAGGGACGATGGACGGGGCCATGTACTGTCAAATCTTGGGTGAGATCCTCCTTCCCTCAGCCAGGGCATTAAAAATGGGTCGAGGATGGGTATTCCAGCATGACAATGACCCAAAACACAGGGCCAATGCAACAAAGGAGTGGCTCAAGAAGAAGCACATTAAGGTCCTGGAGTGGCCTAGCCAGTGTCCAGACCTTAACCGCTTGCTGACCGCTGATCGGCATTTGACGGCGACAATGTGGCTCTGTAACGCAAAACACCATCATACGACGCGATACAGAGCCACTGTGAGCGCGCGCGCGCCGCCGGAGGCGCGCGCGCTCACTGTGTTCGGGGGGGCCAGGGATCGGGTGCGGCGGCTTCGATTGCCGCCGGCCACCCGCGATGCCCCCCCCGGAGTGAAAGAGCGGAGGTCCGTGTATGTAAACACGGACCTCCGCTCTCTGTGAGGGGGAAGGGCTGTGATCACAGCCTTCCTGTACATGAAGGCTGTGACCACTTCCCTTCCCCAGCTAGGCAAGCCCCCACACAGTTAGAACACGCCCAGGGAACATAGCGCGCCCCCTGCAGGTTAACCCCTTCACTGCCAATGGCATTTACACAGTAATCAGTGCATTTTTATAGCACTGATCGCTGTATAAATGCCAATGGTCCGCTGAAATATCGCAGTACCGCAAAAAATCGCAGATCGCCGCCATTTTTAGTAAAAAATAAAAAAAAATTAAAAACCCCAAAAATGAATTCTCATCATCCGTAAACGCGACCACTTTTGCGCAAACCAATCAATAAACGCCGATTGCGATTTTTTTTTATCGCAAATATGAGGAAGAATATAAATCGGCCAAAAACGGTGAAAAAAAATGATTTTTTATATTTTTTTTTTGGATTTGAATTTTAGCAAAAAGTAAGAAATTTGGGTTTTTTTTGCAAAATGGTCGCTCTTCTTTTGTTTATAGCGGCGATAAGAAATGACGCAGAGGCGATCAAATACCACCAAAAGAAAGCTCTATTTGTGGTAAAAAAAGGACGCAAATTTAGTTTGGGTACAACGTCGCACGACCGCGCAATTGTCCGTTAAAGCGACGCAGCGCCGAATCGCAAAAAGTGCTCTGGTCCTAAAGCTGCAAAACCTTCCGGGGCTGAAGTGGTTAAAATGGAAATCAATTGATAACTTTTTTAAAATGCATTTTTCTGGATATTTTTGTTGCTATTCTGTCTCTTACTGTTAAAATAAACCGACCATTAAAATGATAGACTGATCATTTCTTTGTCAGTGGGCAAGCCTGCAAAATCAGCAGGGGGTCAAATACTTTTTTCCCTCACTCTATACATTAATAATTATATTCATAATAATTAATAGTCTATATGATCAAATATATATTTTTATATGCAAGTAGTGTTATTTCTAGATTTTGACCTAGCATCCTAACGTTGCCACCTCATCCCTGTAAAAGCGAACACATATTAATTACACAGGTTCTGTGGCTGATTAACCATTTGCTTACTGGTTGTTTCTACCGCCTTCTTGCCCAGGCCAATTTTCAGCTTTCAGCGCTCTTGCAATTTGCGCGGTCATGCAACACTGTACCCATACAAAATTTTTATCATTTGTCTCACACAAATAGAGCTTTCTTTTGGTGGTATTTAATCGCCACTGGGTTTTTTATTTTTTGCTAAACAAATTAAAAAATAACAGAAATTTTTGAAAAGAAAAAAAAAATTCATAGTTTGTTATAAAATTTTGCAAACAGGTATTTTTTCTCCTTCGCTGATGGCACTGATGAGGCTGCACTGATGGGCACTGATGAGGCAGCACTGGTGTGCACTGCTGAGATGGCACTGATAGGCAGCACTGATGGGTGGCACTGATAGGCAGAACTGATGGGCACTGATAGGTGACACTGATGAGGAGGCACTGATTGGCAGCACTGATGAGCACTGATTGGCAGCATTGGTGGGCACTGTTGGGACTGCACTGATAATCTGTGCCCTGTTCCCTTTAACACAAGCCCGTTATCGGCTCTTTTCTCCCCTTCCTTACGCTGTCAGCGTGAGGAAAGGAAAGCCGATAACCGGCTTCTGTTTACATTGTGATCAGCTGTCATTGGATACAGCTGATCACGTGGCCCTTAACCCTGATCTGTGATCAGCTTGGTCAGAAGGACTCAAGGGGCGCGTGGGCAGCACGACCATAGGAGGACGTCCTCCCAGCAAAGTAAGCCCGCGCTGTAACCATCTTTCGGCTATAGCGTGGGCGGGACGGGGTTAAATTCACTTAGAGCTTTATCTGCATTAAATTAACCCCAGAACCTGTGTAATTAATATGTATTCAATTTAACCATTTGCAGACCAGCCACTGCAGTTGTACTCTTCATTGTACGTTGGTCGTTGGTTGTACTCTGTGAGCGTGCCCGCGGGTCGGGCGGACTCGGTGTCCGCCGGCGACCCACGATCGCCTACTACAAAGCCAGGGCGGGGATCCGCCGATGTAAACGCGGTGGTTACCTGTAATGTCAGGGGACATGACACAGATCTACAGAACCCTGTATTCGGGATCAGTTAGATCTGTTATGTCCCTGGCAGCCCAGCCCCCACACAGTTAAAACACAGTGAAGGAACACACTTAAGGCCCGTACACACGGTTGGACGATCGTACGACCGAACGGACCAAATCGTATGTTGGCTGTTGTATCTAGCATACTGACTGTACTACGCGATCGTACGACCAATGAAAGAAAGTTCAGATGCATGTAATTAGCATCCGGCCGTTCCTGACTTCTGAGCATGCGTGTTTTGCACAATACAACTTGTTGTACCAACTGCTCTGTATGCACGATACAACGGTCGTATGAGCGCTTGTTGGTACGACCAAGTTTTCTAGTCTGCTCATACAACTCCCCTTGTACGACCGTCATATGTCGGCTGTTCTAATCGCGCATACGAATGATCGATTTCGCATACAACGGTCGTTCATACGACCTGTTGTATACGATCGTCGTCCCATGTATATGAGGCTTTAATCCCTTGAGCGCCCCCTGCAGGTTAACCCCTTCCCTGCCAGTGACATTTATATAGTAATCAGTGGCTATTTTTAGCTCTGATCGCTGTATAAATGTCATTGGTCCCAAAAAAGTGCCAAAAGTGTCCAATCTGTCCACTGCAATGTTGCAGTCCTGCTAAAAAACACAGATCGCCGCCATTACTAGTAAAAAAAAAAAAAATAATAGTAAAAACGCCATAAATCAATTCCCATAGTTTGTAGATGCGATAACTTTTGCGGAACCCAATCAATATACGCTGATTGCGATTTTTTTTACCAAAAATATGTAGAAGAATATATATTGGCCTAAACTGATGAATAAATTCGTTTTTTTATATTTTCTTTTTGGATATTTATTATAGCCAAAAGTAAAAAATATTGTTTTTTTTTTTAAATTGTCGCTCTTTTTTTGTTTATAGCGGTGATCAGAAGTGACGCAGAGGTGCTCAAATACCACCAAAAGAAAGCTCTATTTGTGGGGGAAAAAAGGACGTCAATTTTGTTTGGGTACAACGTCGCACGACCGCGCAATTGTCAGTTAAAGTGATGCAGTGCCGGATCGCAAAAAGTGCTCTGGTCAGGAAGGGGGTAAATCTTTGCGGGGCTGAAGTGGTTAAAGCACTCAATCCCTTGTAGTCCCTGTAAGCAGCAATCAGACTGGAAGAGGGAGAAACATCACGAGGAGCCAATAAGTTGTGCTGTAGTCAGTGTTAATTTTGGCAACAAATTTCGATTCAGTTTTAGTCTTAGGACTAAAATGGCATTTTAGTTTTAGCCCCATTTTAGTCTTCCGCAATTGTTTTAGTTTAAGGCTGGGTTCACACTATCCGACAAAAAAACGGTCCTACTTTGATCCTACACTGCTGTGCGATTTACGGTCCTACATAGGGTCAAAGTCGGACCGTTTGTCTGTGAACAGGGATCCGACTTTGATCCCGACAATGCCAGGCACTTTGTGCTCTGGGGATCTTGAAGGGGAACTCCACGCCAAATTAAAAAAAAAAAAAACTGGCATGGGGTCCCCCTCCAGGAGCATACCAGGCCCTTTGGTCTGGTACGGATTTTAAGGGGAACCCCATGCCGAAAAACCAGCGTGGGGTCCCCCCCAAAATCCATACCAGACCCTTATCCGAGCACGCAGCCCGGCTGGCCAGGAAAGGGGGTGAGGACGAGCGAGCGGCCCCACCCCTCCTGGACCATACCAGGCCGCGTGCCCTCAACATGGGGAGTATGGGTGCTTTGGGGCAGGGGGGGCTCTGCGCCCCTCACCCCAAAGCACCTTGTCCCCATGTTGATGAGGACAAGGGCCTCTTCCCGACAATCCTGGCTGGTGGTTGTCGGGGTCTGCGGGCGGGGACTTATCGGAATCTGGAAGCCCCCTTTAACAAGGGGGCCCCCAGATGCCAGGCCCCCACCCTATGTAAATGAGTATGGGGTACATTGTACCCCTACCCATTTACCTGGAAAGAAATATGTACACAAAAAACCACACAGCTTTTTAAAATATTTTATTAAATCTGCTCTGACGGTCTTCTCCCCTCTCCGGTGTCTTCTTTTCTTCGGCTCTTTTGCGGGGTCTTTCATCTTCTGAGGGGTCTTTTCTTCTTCTCTGCGGCGTCTTCTGCTCTTTTGCCGGTCTTCTCCGCTGTCCTCTTCCCTCTCTTCTTCTTTTCTTCTTCCCATGTTGATACGAATGCCTATAGGGGGCGTGAAACGCGTCAGTCTACTTGTTTTACACTGTATGGACTTTGGATATACTGCAAATAAAAGGCTAAATGGATTCCTGCCGTCCGGAATTCTTTCCTTGCACCACAACGGTTGAGTTTGCCAGCACAGGAAGTACAAAAGTACCGTGTGATGTGGTTGCCGTACATTTCAAAAAGTAGTACATGCACTACTTTAGGTGTGGTGCGATTTCAATGAGGCTGCACAGAACTGCATGTGAAGCGCACAGCTTTCCTGTGCAATTCACATTCATATGTGACCTAACCGCAGCAGGGTAAAAAAAATAAGCCAGGCAGGGCTGTGTTAGGCTGGATTCACATCTATGCATTTTTGGGGCTTTTTGCATTTTGCAGATTTGCACTGCAGTCCATTTTACATGGTTTCCTATGGAAGACGTTCTGCAGTGCAAATCTGCTAAATGCAAAAAGCACTAAAATGCATAAGTGTGAATCCAGCCTAAATCTTAGGACTGGAAGGATATAAATTCAAATCCTTTGTCAGTTAAGCAGTCCCCATGTGTGTATTTATTTTTTATATGTATCTGTTTGATTGAAGTTCAGGTTTAATAAATATTCTATTTCCAAAGCTGCTTTATGCATTGACATACCACCCTAGATCCAGTCCGTTCGGACAGCGTGGCCATCTGCTGATTTGGCACCATCCACAGGCAGCTTAACTCTTCAATAAGACATATAAGTTGAATCCAATGCCATTTTACTTCAGTTAATTGTAGCACAGAGGATGTTTAACCACTTCAATACTGGGCACTCCCCCCCCCCCCTTCCTGCCCAGGACAAATTTCAGCTTTCTGAGCAGTCACAATTTGAATGAAAATTGCGTGGTCGTGCAACACTGTACCTAAATACATTTTATCATTTTTTCACACAAATAGAGCTTTCTTTTAGTGGTATTTTATCGCCACCGGGGTCTTTATTTTTTTGCTGAACAACAAAAAAGTTTTTCTTCATTTCTGTAATTAAATTTTGTCTCCTCCTTCACTGACAGGCACTCATGAGGCGGCACTGATGAGTTGGCACTGATAAGGTGGCACTGATGGGCACTGATGAGGAAGCACTAATATGTAGAATTGATGGGCACTGATATGCAGCACTGATGGGCACTGATAGGCTGCACTGATATGCAGCACTGATCGGCACTAATACATGGCACTGATGGGAACTAATACATGGCACTGATAGGCAGCACTGATGATGAGATACTGACAGTCATTACTGTTGGGCACTGATTGGCATCTGTGAAGGGCACTGACAGACATTACTGATGGGCACTGATTGGCAGATGTGGTGGGCACCTTGCATATGGGCTGAGCTGATAATCAATATGCCTATTATCAGCATAGACCCCCCCCCCCCCCCCCACAGGAGAGTCGCTGAACGGCTCTATCTGTCAGCGCGAACCAAGGAAAGCCGGTACTTCCTGGTTACACACTGTGATCAGCTGTGATTGGTCACAGCTGATCACATGGTAAAGAGCCTACATCATAGGCTCTTTACCACGATCTGAGTTGCGATGTGTCAAAGTGACACACCACACCACCAATTGCCGCGGGAGCGTGATAGCGGCTTATCCTGCTGGATGTCATATGATGTCCAGTTGGGATAACGCAACCAGCGTCCGGCCGTCATTCTGCTATAGGCCGGACGGGAAGTGGTTAAAAAAGTGTAAAAAAAAAAAAAAAAAAGAATGCCCTGTCTCCTAAAAGAACTGACACTAAAAGAGGGACGATGGAAGAAATTGGATCTAGCTAGGACTGAAATAACTAGCACTAAACAGGAGGAGAGGATAGAAGGAGATACCAAAATACATCAATCCAAACCGCCACTTGATTTCAATACAGAACAATAGTAACCTGATGCAGATCAATACAACAAAAGAAAAAATATTGAAGGTGGGACAGAATAAATATCCTGATTTTTATTGCGTTATACCAGTGTGTTTTCATCTCTCTTGTAGCTAACAAGAGCGTAACTAAAACAGGTAGGTTTAGTGATTTCTATAATATTTAATCTGGTTACTACCAGTACCCCTCAGCAATAATTTATTGCAGTAGCCTATCTGGCCTATCTACCTCTTGATTTATACCTTGTTTCATTTCCCAGTGGCATGGCATTGGCACTGCATTGGCTTTTACTCTACTGCATGTGTTGTATTCTCTCTGTTTGCTCTTCTACCTTTGTATAGAGGTTTTGAATTGCAGTACAACAACACACAGCTCCGAATTGCTTCATAGTGCATAGCCTTGAGAGGTGGAATGTTCCAAGGATCCTATTGAGAAATGTCTATTTTTCTTGCTGGAGAATTAAACCATCTCTTTATAGATCTGACAGCCACTGTAATGTTAAGACCTTTGCTTCTGAGCTTCAAAACCACTGCAATGGGATCATGAAAGAAATATATTTCTATTGCAATACAGAGGAGGCAAAAAGAGTGGGGACACCACAAAATGGCAGGAGATCTACAGGGGTAGTAGCATACCTCCCTGCCGTCCCGGATTCGCCGGGACCGTCCTGGGATTTCAAGTAAATCCCGGTGTCCCACAAATCTGGGCTGAATCCCACAGTGGAGCCCAGTGCCAGAACAAGATCCACTAGTCTAGCTCCCTTAGTGCCCAACCAGCACGGCCCACCTCCCCCGCCCACTCTCCCACTTGTCACCCCATTGTACAGCCTGCCAAATGGGAGAGGCGGTAGGCTAGGTCTGCTCCACCTCCTCCCAATGTCCTCCTGTGGTCATCCACAAGCCCCGGCATGCAGTGCAGCCAATGCTGTGCCTGTGAAGGAGTTGTGCGGGCTGGAATTTTGAAGCAGTGCTTCTGATGCGCTGCCTGAGCCTTTGGGTGAGTGATCAACTGAACCTTACCCCCTCTCTCTTCCTTCCATCTAATCCTGCCGTCCACATAATATAGTGACCCTTCCTGCCTTCCATGTGCCATAGTGATGCTGCCTTCCATGTACCATAGTGATCCTTTCTGCACTTCATGTGTCATAGTGATCCTTCCTTCCTGGCTTAAATGTGCCATAGTGATCCTTCCTGCCTTCCATGTGCCATAGTGATCCTTCCTTCCTGCCTTCCATGTGTCATAGTGATCCTTCCTGCCTTCCATGTGCCATAGTGATGCTGCCTTCCATGTACCATAGTGATCCTTCCTGCACTTCATGTGTCATAGTGATCCTTCCTTCCTGCCTTAAATGTGTCATAGTGATCCTTCCTGCCTTCCACATGTCATAGTGATCCTTCCTGCCTTCCACATGTCATAGTGATCCTTCCTGCCTTCCACATGTCATAGTGATCCTTCCTGCATTCGATGTGCCATAGTGATTCTTCCTGCCTTCCGTGTAACATAGCGATCCTTTCTTCCTTCCATGTACCCTCCCACTATCATGTTTGGCCATACCACTTTTTGCTATCTCCCTGAAATGTCCCTGAAAAGATTAAAAGTTGGGAGGTATGGTAGTAGATGCAAGGTGGCAGACCATTAATGTGTATCAAAGGGTGCAGCGGCTTTATATGTCCTTGTATTCTAGCATAGTTGTAGGATATGTACAGCAAGTCCTTAAACCAATTTTTTGATCCTACCCAAGGTACTGCAGGATCCAGTTCCTAGAATCCGATGACAACCCTTGTGACTTTCCAAGCTGGGTTTTCACCCTTTGTAAAGAGCTTCTTGCTGAACCTACAATTGTATGTCTATTTGTTGTAAGCATTGGGACCTAAAGAAGTGATGCCAGCTGTAGCGCCTCCTTAAAAGCTAACTCCTCAGCTTAAACCATGTTGCATCTATATTTAAAGTGTAAAATGGATTCAAGTGGACCCCCCCACCTTCAAACCGACCCCATACTATGGCAGGCTGCAGAGGTTCTTCTCCCCCACAGCAGCAGTCACTTTTGAATTTTGCTACATCCACACAACCCCACCAAACACAGATTTGTAGTTCTCAATGGAACACAAGAGAGGTGATTACCACGCTTGTGGTCCATTGACATTTCCACCCTGGACGTCCATACATCGGTATGGACCTGAGCTGGAGGAAGAGTATGCAGGAGCACTAAGTACATTACCGAAAAATAATAAATGCACATTTTTTGCTACAAATATGGGGGCATTTACTTATTGATTTATTTATTTATTTTTGCTAAAGCTGAAGTTAGTCCTTATGGCTGAAGTTTAGTAATTTTTTGGGGGGATGGGGATAACTAAACATATTTGGTACCTAGGTCCTCAGTCTGAGAAATGTAGAATGGATGAAAGTGCCAGAGAACTAGTATGAGTAAAGTAGATTTTTACTGAATGCAACAACAGAGTAAAGCCAACGCGTTTCAGGGGCTCACACCTTCACTTCCCCAGGGCTTAAAGAAAGACACAGGTCAGGAATCTAAAATGAAAGTATATGTATTTCAGCTATTTGGGTCGCCAGTCAGGCTGTCTGACATTTGCTATTGACTAATCTTGTTAGTATTTGCTTGATAGTATTTATATACAAAAACTGAACTGCACACCATGGATAGGGAACAAATGAAAGCATGAGCATATCCCAGGACTGGATACACTTATTGATCAATTTATTAGGAACACTGTACCAATATTAGGTAGGGCCTCCTACTGCACTCAAAATAGCCTCAATTCTTCTTGGCATAGATTCCACAAATTTTCCCTTGAGATTCTGGTCCATGTTGGCACAATTGCATTACGCAACTTCTGCAGACTAGTTCTGGTGAGTGGCCTACCATCTGTGTACCTCAGCAGCATACCTGGGAACTTTGTAGCTTTTGATACAGTTCTCGATTCATTACCAGCGCAGTCACATGTCTATAAAGTCACCCTGCATAGTTTGTGAACATGCCATGGTGGGGGTGGCGATAGCGAAAGTGAGAAAAACAGATTTGGTCCCGAAGTTCAGGGAATGTACTAACTCACTACAGTATCAAGTTGGTTCTGGCCCAAAGCCCTTGTGGATCTGCTCACAATACCTGCATCCATAGGTGGATGAGGAGGAGAGTCTGAATCTGATCCCCTGAGAGGCCAGTGCCACCTCAACTGGAGGTAGGTCCACAGGCAGCAGGAGAGTCAATGGGGGTATTGGGGTTAGAGAAGGGTGATATTGGTTGTACAAGTGAAAGAATAGGGTGGCAGGTGATACTGGAGGAAGCACCTGAAGCCACTTTAGGCAAGAACAGAGTAAGTCAAGGACAAATTGGGGTAAGAGGAGATGGTTCTAGAGATATTGGGGTAAGAGAGGATGGGTCTAGCGGTATTAGGGTAAAGAGGATGGTTCTAGAGGTACTGGCAAAAAAGTGGATGAATCTAGAGGTATTGGGGTTAGAGGGGATGAGTCTAGAGGTATTGAGGTTAGAGAATGTGGGTCTAAAGGTCTTGGGGTTTGAGAATATGGGTTTAGAGGCATTGGGGTTAGAGAATATGAATCTAGAGGTATTGGGGTAAGCGAGGATGGATCTAAAGGTATAATGGGTAAAAAAAGATGAGTCTAGAGGTTTTGAAGTTAGACCCATCCTCTCTCAACCCAATACCTTAAGACCCATCCTCTCTAACATCAATACCTGTAGACCAATCCTTTTTAACCCCATTACCTTTAGATCCATCCTCTCTTACCCCAATACCTCTAGACCCATATTCTCAAACTCCAATACCTCTAAAGCCATATTCTCTAACCTCAGTACCTCTAGATTCATCCCCTCTAACCCCAATACCTCGAGATCCATCCATTCTTACCCTAATACCTCTAGAACCATCAACTTTTACCCTTAATACCGCTAGACCCATCCTCTCTTACCCCAATACCTCAAGACCCATCCTCTCTAGCAGTATTAGGGTAAAAGATGATGGTTCTAGAGGTATTGGGGTAAGAATGGATGGATCTAGAGGCATTGGGGTTAACGATATGGGCCTAGAGGTATTGGGGTTTGAGAATATGGGTCGAAAGGTATTGAGGTAAGAAAGGATGGATCTAATGGTGATGGGGTTAAGGAGGATGGGTTTAGAGGTATTGAAGTTGGAAAGGATGGGTCTTGAGGTATCTAGCTCATCTAAAGCGATCTCTGAATGCTGCCTGTGCCAAGATTGCAACTTCCAGTATTCACAATGCAGCATGGCAACCGCTTGACAGAGAACCCCGAAGCTAGTGGAGTTTCAAATTCAGAATACTTTAATAATCCCAAAGGGATTCATCACTGGAAAAGCTGTGTCTTCTACAGTGACTCCAGCTTCCAGGGGGATCCCACAGGTATAGTATATACATCCAGGCTGGACCAATGTAACTGTAAAAAATGCCATACCTGGAATTCTTCTATACCTCAAGCTCCTGGCCTGTACCTGCACTATTTTATACATTGTGTCTCTACCACAGAACTGGATGATTAGATAACTGCATGAATAAGTGGGTGCATGCGTGTCCTAATAAATTGCTCAGTGAATACATAAACTTAAGCACATAAATTGTAATATATGGGGATATGGTTGTAGCTGTATACTAATGATACTTTAATACAAAAGATAGAAGTGTTGGTTCTAAAATGCCCCAATGTACTGTTTATTTTAATGCTGTGAATGTCAGTACTGCAATACATGTTATGTGGTAATAATGCACTAAAAACATAATGTATATGCTTGGAAAAATATTCTGTTTTGGTTGGAGTTTATTGCAAGCATTGATTTAGGTGTGGATTGGCTGTTTAGCTACCTGAATGGAGCATTTTGTTAATAAATATTCAAGCTAATACTAACACAAGGTGGCTACAAAGGCAATATATTTAGGAAAGGTCACATGAGAACATGAACAAGGCAATAAAAACCGTATAGAAGACTCCTTAATGCTCTTCTGTGTCGGCAGTATCCTGGCTATTGCTTCATTTTAAAAATAGTATTAATTGTTAGGGGTACAATCGAATGAACACATCTGTGCTTAAAGTGGTTGTAAAGGCTCAAGGTTTTTAACTTCATGCATACTATTAATTCTCCTTCTTTGTGCAGCAGCCCCCCTAATACTTACCTGAGCCCCATCTTGATCCAGCAATGTGCACGAGAGCAACAGCTCTCCTTGTCCTCTTCCTCCTCATTGGCAGAGACAGCAGTGAGTGCCATTGCCTCCCGCTATTGTCAATTACAGCCAGTGAGCCAATGAGAAGAGCCACGGTCTGTGTGTGAATGGGCACACAGAGCTGTTGTGGTGCCCCCATAGCAAGCTGCATGAATGGGGGCACTCAGCAGGAGGGAGAGGCCTCGAGTGCCAACGGGGGACCCAAAAAAAGGAGGATCGGGGCTGCTCTGTGCAGAACAACTGCACAGAGCAGGTAAGATTGACATGTTTGTTACTGTAATAAGAAAATAAACAAAGTTTTAGTATCACATTAACACTTTAAATCCTAAGGTTTCTTGTTTTTAACTGACCGATTCATGTCATCTATTTAAAGGAAGCCTCTAAATCAAATCCACAAACTAGTAAATTGCTGCAGCGTAGGTTGGGTTCTTTTTGTCCACCATACCAAAAAATACAAAAATGTTTTACACGCTTACAATTCAAACCAAATTCATAGAAAAAGAAAAGCAAAGCTTTGCGTCATTAGTGGTCACAAATGATTTTGTAATGTGTTCAAATGTGTTCATAGGTCTCTTCTCCTAGTGACTCTTGGACACAGAAACTTAAGAGTTTTGTTCTAGCCTTGATACTATTCTAGTCAATGGTACCATGGCTGTGCGTGAGTACAATGCACAACAGTATAATGCATGTTTCATAAGTCTCATATGCCTTTGGATGGGCAAGACAAAGTTCTCAAAGACCAGGAAGATTCTAAAGCCATGATGCCCAACCTGCGATCCAGGGTCACATGCAGCACCTTGGCACCTATTCTGCTGCCCTTGGGTCCCCATTAAACAGTAGACTTTTCCTTGCCTATGTGCTTACTCAGGCATCTGAAGGAAACATATTATTTAAACTGGATTGTAGTAGTTACATGGCTATCTTATATCTCTCACAGTTGAGACCCCCATATCACAAAGGGTGACCACCACTGTTCTAAATGGCTGAATTGTCTTGAGTACATAATAGCAAATCATATCCTCTTTTGGTGGACCTACAGTTGTGCTCATAAGTTTACATACCCTGGCAGAATTTATGATTTATTGACCATTTTTCAGAGAATATGAATGTGAACAGAAAAACTTTTCTTTCACTCATGGTTAGTGTTTGGCTGAAGCCATTTATTATCAATCAACTGTGTTTACTCTTTTTAAATCATAATGACAACAGAAACTACCCAAATGATCCCGATCAAAAGTTTACATACCCTGGTGATCTTGGCCTGATAACATGCACACAAGTTGACACAAAGGGGTTTGAATGGCTATTAAAGGTAACCATCCCCACCTGTGATCTGTTTGCTTGTAATTAGTGTTGTGTGTATAAAAGGTAAATTAGTTTCTGGACTCCTGACAGACCCTTGCATCTTTCTTCCAGTGCTGCACTGATGTTTCTGGATTCTGAGTCATGGGGAAAGCAAAAGAATTGTCAAAGGATCTGCGGGAAAGGTAGTTGAACTGTATAAAACATGAAAGGGATATAGAAAGATATCCAAGGAATTGAGAATGCCAATCAGCAGTGTTCAAACTCTAAATCAAGAAGTGGAAAATGAGGGGTTCTGTTGAAACCAAACTACAAAACTAAAATTTTAGCCATAACTGCCAGGAAAATTGTTTGGGATGCAAAGAAAAACCCATAAATAACTTCAGGTGAAATACAGGACTCTCCGAAAACGTGTGGTGTGGCTGTTTCAGGATGCACAATAAGGAGGCACTTGAAGAAAGATGGGCTGCATAGTTGAGTCGCCTGAAGAAAGCCATTACTATGCAAATGCCACAAAGTATCCCGCTTACAATACGCCAAACAGCACAGAGACAAGCCTCAAACCTTCTGGCACAAAGTCATTTGGAGTGATGAGACCAAAATTGAGCTTTTGGCCACAGCCATAAACGTTACATTTGGAGAGCAGTCAACAAGGCCTGTGAAACATGGAGGTGGATCGCTGATGTTTTGGGGATGTGTGTGCTACAAAGGCACAGGGAAATTGGTCAAAATTGATGGCAAGATAAATGCAGTATGTTATCAAAAAATACTGGAAGAACATTTGCATTCATCAGCCAGGAAGCTGCACATGGGACTTACTTGGACATACCAACATGACAATGATCCAAAACACAAGGCCAAGTCGAACTGTCATTGGCTACAGCAGAATAAAGTGAAGGTTCTGGAGTGGCCATCTCAGTCTCCTGACCTCAATATCATGGAGCCACTCTGGGGAGATCTCAAACATGCAGTTCATGCAAGGCAGCCCAAGAATTTCCAGGAACTGGGGG
>BLSH010380123.1:1499867-1528795 GCA_018402905.1 Glandirana rugosa
GTCGTGTCTCTGTTCGGAGTTTGGAAGACCGTGTTTCAGTAAACCTCACTACTCCGGTTTTAACTCGAAAAACCGGTGTTGGCATTTGCGATGTAAACCTCTCCTCAGTTGTTCCGGATACTACTTTCCATGCGGTAAGGATGATACTTTGTGCCTCCACCTAGCGACTACAAAACCCCTACACACTCGATGTTTCCGTGTCCTTTAGACCAGTTTTAACTACTGTTCTACTTACGTTATAAAATAGTTTATGACCTCCTTGTAAACACAAGTAGTCGGTCCTTCGACGCGTACCCTGCATGAACCTGTAAGGTTGTACTGTTACTAGGTTTTGTGTTCCGTTCACTTTATTCTGCTGTAGCCAATGACAGGTCGACTTTGCCTTGTGTTTTGGATCATTGTCATGTTGGAATGTCCAAGTACGTCCCATGCGCAGCTTCCTGGCTGATGAACACAAATGTTCCTCCAGTATTTGATAAAATATTGCATTCATCTTGTCATCAATTTTGACCAGATTTCCTGTGCCTTTGTAGCTCACACATCCCCAAAACATCAGCGATCCACCTCCGTGTTTCATAGTAGGAATGGCGTACCTTTCATCATAGGCCTTGTTGACTCCTCTCCAAATGTAGCGTTTACGGTTGTGGCCAAAAAGCTCAATTTTGGCCTCATCACTCCAAATGACTTTGTGCCAGAAGGTTTGAGGCTTGTCTCTGTGCTGTTTGGCGTATTGTAAGAGGGATACTTTGTGGCATTTGCGTAGTAATGGCTTTCTTCTGGCGACTCGACCATGCAGCCCATCTTTCTTAAAGTGCCTACTTATTGTGCATCTTGAAACAGCCACACCACATGTTTTCAGAGAGTCCTGTATTTCACCTGAAGTTATTTGTGGGTTTGCTTTGCATCCCGAACAATTTTCCAGGCAGTTGTGGCTGAAATTTTAGTTGGTCTACCTGACTGTGGTTTGGTTTCAACAGAGCCCCTCATTTTCCACTTCTTGATTAGAGTTTGAACACTGCTGATTGCCATTCTCAATTCCTTAGATATCTTTTTATATCCCTTTCCTGCTTTATACAGTTCAACTACATGAAGATCCTTTGACAATTCTTTTGCTTTCCCCATAACTCAGAATCCAGAAACATCAGTGCAGCACTGGATGAAAGATGCAAGGGTCTGTCAGGAGTCCAGAAACTCATTGACCTTTTATACACCCACACACTAATTACAGATCACAGGTGAGGATGGTTACCTTTAATAGCCTTTTAAAGCCCTTTGTGTCAACTGTGCATGTTAACCACTTCCTGCCCCTCGCCATGGATTGACAGCAACAGAGTGGCTCGATATTGCAAACCATCGTCACTTGGCGGCAGTTGCGAGATCGAGGATCGTGAGCGCGCGCCACCGGAGGTGCCTTCCCATGCTCACTGTGTTCCGAGGGAGCCAGGGGGCAGGTAGGGCGAAATCGATGTCCACCGACTACCCGCGATCGCTCCCACGCAGTGATAGGACGGGGGTCCGTGTATGTAAATACACAATTCTCCATTCTGACAGGGGGAAGGAGTGTGATTGCAGGCTCCCTGTGTATGGGGGCCACGATCACTCTCCTCCCCCAGCCAGCCCAGCCCCCATACAGTTAGTAATACACACAGTGAACACAGTTAACCCTTACAGTGCCCCCTGCATGTTAACCCCTTCCATGCCAGTGACATTTATACAGTAATCAGTGCATTTTCATAGCACTGATCGGTGTATAAATGCCAATGGTCCCAAAAAAGTGTCAAAATGGTCCGACATGTCCGCCACAATATGGCAGTCCCACTAAAAATCGCAGATCGCTGCCATTACTAGTAAAAAATAAAAAAAATTATAACAACCCCATAAATGAATTATCCTCATTGCTAAAATTTTGCGCAAACCAATCAATATACGCCAATTGCGATTTTTAATTTTTTTTTACCAAAATATGAGGAAGAGTATAAATCGGCCAAAACCGATGAAAAAATGTGTTTTTATATATATATATATATATATATATTTTTTTTTTTTTGGATATGTATTTTAGCAAAAAGTAAGAAATATATTTTTTTTTTTTTGCAAAATTGTCACTCTTTTTTTGTTTATAGCGGTGATCAGAAATGACGCAGCTGTGATCAAATACCAGAAAAAGAAAGCTCTATTAGTGGGGTGAAAGGGACGCAAATTTTGTTTGGGTACAACATCGCACAACCACGCAATTGTCAGTTAAAGCGACGCAGTGCCGAATTGCAAAAAGTGCTCTGGTCCTAAAGTGGGAAATCCTTCCGGGGCTGAAGTGGTTAACAGACCAAAATCACCAGGGTATGTAAACTTTTGATCAGGGTTATTTGGGTAATTTCTGTTGTCATTATGATATAAAAAGAGTAAACACAGTTGATTGATAATAAATGGCTTCAGCCAAACACTAACCATGAGTGAGAGAAATGTTTTTGTGTTCTCATTCATATTCTCTGAAAAATGGCGCCAAGAAATATAAACTTTTGAGCACAACTGTATACTGAAAAAGTGAAAATCTTCTGTCTTATAGGGGATACCTAGTAAGGTAAATTGTAGTAGCGCATTGCCCAGAAAGATCTACTATTTGCTTTGACTCCTCTTGACATACCGATAAGCATTTTGCTACACGGGACTGTGCCTAGGCATTTCTGTGTATGTAATGTGAGATCATCTAGGGAACGTGTCAAACACAAGGCCTGTGGGCCAAATTTGGCATGCCAGACCATTTGATGTAGCCCTTGTACCCAAGGCTTTTTCTCAGGCAGAGGTGGCAGACCCCTGTACACTGTGTAGCACACCGCTAAACACTGCACTTGGTGTACAGCGCATTCCTGAACTCTGTACTCTGTGCATATGGCACCCCTAAAACTGCATTCTGTACATAGTACACCCCTGAACCCTTGACTACATAGCACATCCCTGAACTCTGCACATAACACACTCCTGATATTTACTGCCCCTTTAAGATCCTCCCACTGTCATTGCAATTTGGCCACCTCCACCATTCAATGTAGTTTGTAGACAGGGGCAGTGGTTCACTTCCTATTATCTTCATCACTGGATATATTCTTACAGATACAACTGGCCCTTTGGGGGGCAACCATAATGCTGATGTGGCCCACAGTAAATCTGAGTTTGACACCCCTGATCTAAGGTATATTCTGCCCACTTTTGCCTCTGACAACTGCTGGTCTGTGAGGATATGATCTAGGTCTCCTTTTTATCCCATAAAAGAGATAAATTGGTCTCACTAGATTTGTTGATGTTACTACTGTGCTGCTCACGGTTCTCCTTGCTGGAGAGGAAACCGTACCTGAGGAGTCAGACCTACCATGCAAGAATCTATCAACTTCTGCTTTATTTATTATGTGGATCCGTGGGATGTTAAGATGTCCAATAGATCTTTACTGTATGAAGATCCTCTTGCACTCCCATACCAGCCATGACGACCCATGTCCTCTATCTAGCATTTATGGAGAACTCACTAAAGTGTAACTTCACTGTTGCTGACTTAAAAAAATGTCTTGATTAGTTTTACACAAGAGTAATAAAAAAAAAAAAAAAAAAAAAAACTTAAATGCACAGTCCTACCTACTACTGTTGAAATTAAAATCACAAGTAGAATCTTGACCTGTATGCTGACAACCCTCTTTTGACAACTATTTTCCACTTTGTGAGTGAGATGGTTTACCTGTAGTCACATGATAAGTCCAACGTTGTATTGTGAAAAACCGTTGGGGACAGCACTGAATCAGCCACATGAGCAAAACTTTTTTTGGGGGGTGTTTCATACAATGTTCACAATTCCCCCATGCAAGGAAACCATATTAGAATTTTCTTTACACATTTTGGAAAATAATAGCTGTTTGTAGATGCATAATCTCTGGTACCTTGATACAGTGCCTTGAAAAAGTATTCATACCCTTTGAAATTTTCCACATTTTGTCATGTTACAACCAAAAACATAAATGTATTTTATTGGGAATTTATGTGATAGACCAACACAAAGTGGCACATAATTGTGAAGTAGAAGGAAAATGATAAATTATTTTTCAAAATGTTTTACAAATAAATATCTGAAAAGTGTGGCCTGCATTTGTATTCAGCCCCCTTTGCTCTGATACCCCTAACTAAAATCTAGTGGAACCAATTACCTTCAGAAGTCACCTAATTAGTAAATATAGTAAATAGCAAAAAAAAATATCCCACGCTTTGAACATCTCAGGGAGCACTGTTCAATCCATCATCCAAAAATAGAAAGCGTATGGCTCAACTGCAAACCTACCAAGACATGGCCGTCCACCTAAACTGATAGGCCAGACAAGGAGAGCATTAATCAGAGGAGCAGCCAAGAGGCCCATGGTAACTCTGGAGGAGCTGCAGAGATCCACAGCTCAGGTGGGAGAATCTGTCCACAGGACAACTATTAGTCGTGCACTCCACAAATCTGGCCTTTATGGAAGAAAGCCATTGTTGGAAGAAAGCCATAAGAACTCCAGTTTGCGAGAAGCCATGTGGGGAACACAGCAAACATGTGGAAGAAGGTGCTC
This sequence comes from Glandirana rugosa, assembly GCA_018402905.1. Lineage (NCBI taxonomy): Eukaryota > Metazoa > Chordata > Amphibia > Anura > Ranidae > Glandirana > Glandirana rugosa. The sequence goes on from BLSH010380123.1 coordinate 1,504,451, forward strand.
TGGTCAGATGAGACCAAAGTGTAACTTTTTGGCCTAAAAGGAAAAAGCTATGTGTTGCATAAAACTAACACTACATATCACCCTGAACACACCAACCCCACCGTGAAACATAGTGGTGGTAGCATCATGTTGTGGGGATGCTTTTCTTTAGCAGGGAAGCTGGTCAGAGTTGATGGGAAGATGGATGGAGCCAAATACAGGGACATTTTTGAAGAAAACCTGAGACTGAGGCAGAAGTTCAGATTCCAGCAGGGCAAGGACCCTAAACATACAACCAGAGCTACAATGGAATGGTTTAGATTAAAGCATATTCATGTTAGAATGGCCCAGTCAAAGTCCAGACCGAAATCCAATTGAGAATCTGTGCCAAAACTTGAAAATTGCTGTTCACCAACGCTTTCCATCCAATCTGACAGAGCTTGAGCTATTTTGCAAAGAAGAATGGGCAAAAATGTCCTCTCTAGATGTGCAAAGCTGGTAGAGACCTCCCCAAAAAGACTTTCAGCTGTAATTGCAGTGAAAGGCGGTTCTACAAAGTATTGACTTAGGGGGCTGAATACAAATGCACTCCACACTTTTTACACATTTATTTGTAAAATATTTTAAAACCATTTATCATTTTCCTTCCACTTCACAATTACGTGCCACTTTGTGTTGGTCTATCACAAAAAATCTCAATAAAATACATTTAAGTTTTTGGTTGTAACATGACAAAATGTGGACAATTTCAAGGGGTATGAATACTTTTTCAAGGCACTGTAACTGTGGCTGTTTCTCTCACTCTCTCTGCCACAGTAAGCATGGCTCTAAAAAAATAGGTCTGATTTACAGAATAGTGGTTGCCTAAGTGACCTGCACAGATTTTGTTTCATAATTCAGAAAAGTGTAAAGGAAGAAAGTAAGCAGATTTGTTGCCATGGGCACTTGCCTGAAGACAGCATTAGGCAGCCTGCATGTTATTTGTCTTATCCTCCCCTGTAATATACGGGCATGAGAGGAGACAGGGGATCAAACTAATACTTCATTTCTACTTCTGCATTTCTCTATAAAAATATTGTTAAGCTTGGCCGTACAGTTAGATTTTCATTGGAACATCGGTATGGAAATTCAAAAAAATAGTTTGTAAGTAGAGTAATTTTCAATTTCGATATGAGACTAGCATGCAAAAAAAAAAAGGACCACGATGACCGTCCAATATTCTCATTGTGTGTACAAGGCTTTAGGGTTAAGGGAAGGAAAATTCCATGATCGGGAGTGGGTGTAGCTTGCTTAGCCAGTCAACCAATCTCATTAAAACAAGATGCCCAGAGATATCAGAATTATCACAGCACAATAACATACATGGTCTGCGAAATGACCACTGAGACAGGTATAGAACCCAAGGGAACAAGCCCACAATGTGCCGGCCTGACAAAAAAACGCTGATAAAAGCCTATGTGTGCATGGACACATAGGATAAACATGCAGGGGAGTTTACTGGCTGCAAAAAAAAAAACACCAGCTGTAAAAACGTCCAGACTTTAAAGGAATTGTAAAGGCAGAATGTTTTTTATCGCAATGCATTCCATGTACGTTTGCCCACTGACAAAGAAATGATCAGTCTATAATTTTAATGGTAGGTTTATTTTAACAGTGAGAGACAGAATAGCAACAAAAATATCCAGAAAAACGCATTTCAAAAAAGTTATAAATTGATTTGCATTTTAAAGCGGAGTTCCACCCTGTTAAAAGTCAGCAGCTACCAAAAGTGTAGCTGCTGACTTTTAACAATCGGCCACTCACCCTCCCCTCGGCGGCGCCAGCATCACAAGTGTGGACGCCCGGCTTTGGCTTCAAAGCCGGGTGTGCACTGCGCATGCGCGAGTCGCGCTGCGGCTTGTGAATGGCTCGGCGTATCTTCTGGGACCTGTGAAGTGTCCCAGAAAATCGTTGAGAGGGAGGGGGGAAGGTGGACTTCCTTCCCTGAGCTATGGCACCAGGGGAGGAAGTGGACCTGGGACCCTGTGGAAACAGATCCCCTGGTCTACCCCCCCCAAAAAAACATGCCAATTGTGGCATGTCGGGGGGTCACCTCCCCTTAAAGCAGAAGTTCCACTTTTGGGTGGAACTCCACTTTAATGAGTGAAATAATTATTTGATCCACTATCAGTAAGCAAGATTTATGGCTCCCAGTTGTCTTCTATGCAGGTAATGGGCTGAGATCAGGAACGCTCTCTAAGGCTAGGCTCACACTTGTCTGACAAACGGACTGACATTGTGAGCACAAGTCGCATTACGTCACCAAATCAATGTTTCCCTATGAGAGCCGTCTTAACTGTTGGTCCGACTTTGAAAAAGGTTCCTGTACTACTTTGGTTCTACTTCAACCCATTGAGTATCACTGAAGTAGTATCAAAGTGGGATCCTTGTTCTAACCATCCGACTTGTGACATCCGACTTGGTGATTACAGCAGCAGTAAAAGGAATTTATCTCACACTGGGATTGTTTTGATTGGTCAAAGGACAAGTCACTATCTCAAAGTCGGAGCAAAATCTTATCCAACCGAAGTTGCAGGGCAAAGTGGGATCAAAAGTCTGACCGTTTTTGTGTCGAATAGTGTGAACCCAAACTTTAAGGGAGTGCTTCTAATCTCAGCTTGTTACCTGTATAAAAAGACACCTCTCCACAGAAGCAATCAATCAGATTCCAATCTCTCCACAGGGACAAGATTGTAGACCTACCCAAGGCTGGAAAGGACAAGAACATTGCCAAGCAGCTTTGTGAGAGGGTGACAACAGTTGATTATTCGCAAATGGAAGAAAAACAAAATAACTGTCAATCTCCCTCAGTCTAGGGCTCCATGCAAGTTCTCACCTCATGGAATTTCAATGATCATGAGAACAGTGAGAAATCAGCCCAGAACTACATGTGAGAATCTTGTCAATGATCTCAAGGCAGCTGGGACCATAGTCACCAAGAAAACAATTGGTAACACGCTACGCTGTGAAGACTGAAATCCTGCAGTGCCCCTAAGGTCCCCCTGTTCAAGAAAGCACATGTACAGGTCAGTCTGAAGCTTGCTAATGAACATCTGAATGATTCGGAGGAGAACTGGGTGAAAGTGTTGTGGTCAGATGAGACCAAAATCAAGCTCTTTGGCATCAACTCAACTCTCCGTGTTTGGAGGAGGTGGAATGCTGCCTATGACCCCGAGAACTCCATCCCCACCGTCAAACATGGAGGTGGAAACATTAGCTTTGGGGGTGTTTTCTGCTAAGGGGACAGGACAACTTCACCGCATCAAAGGGACGATGGACGGGGCCATGTACCATTAAATCTTGGATGAGAACCCTTCTTCCCTCAGTCAGGGCATTGATAATGGGTCGTGGATGGAAATTCAAGCATGACAATGACCCAAGGCAACAAGGGAATGGCTCAAGAAGAAGCACAGTAAGGTCCTGGAGTGGCCTAGCCGAGCGGAAAGTTTGGGTTACCAAACATCAACCATGAAACCTTAATGACTTGGAGAGGATCTGCAAGGAGGAGTGGGACAAAATCCCTCCTGAGATGTGTGCAAACCTGGTGGCCAACTACAAGAAACATCTGACCTCTGTGATTGCCAACAAGAGTTTTGCCACCAAGTACTAAGTCATGTTTTGCAAAGGGGTCAAATACGTATTTCACTCATTAAAATGCAAGTCAATTTATAACTTTTTTTGAAATGCGTTTTTCCGGATATTTTTGTTGTTGTTCTGCCTCTCACTGTTAGGCTACTTTCACACTGAAAAGTTTTTCAGGTGCTAAAAATAGCACCTGAAAAACTCTCCCCAGTGTGAAAGCCGTGCTTTCACACTGGGGCGGTGCGCTTGCAGGACAGCAAGAAAAGTCCTGCAAGCCGCATCTTTGGGGCAGTGCGGTGAGCGGTGTGCACACTGCTCCTACACCGCCCCCTCCTTTGAAAGGAATGGACGGCGCTCCCGAAGTGGCTGTACACCGCCTCGGTCACGCCGTGCAGTGGAGCTTTTAACCCCTTGTTAACCCCTTCTTGGGGGTTAAAAGCGCTGCTCTCCCGCCTGCATAGCGGCTCCGCAAATTAGTGGCAATTTACCGCTACTGCCCCAGTGTGAAAGTAGCCTAAAAATAAATCTACCATTAAAATTATAGGCTGATCATTTCTTTGTTGGTGGGCAAATGTACAAAATCAGCAGGGGATTAAATACTTTCTTCCCTCACTGTACACTTCAGTAACATTTTGAGCAAAAACTTACTTAGCTGACAGGGCATTCCCATGGAACAGCTGTTTTTATTTTGGTGGTGTAATTAATTTTCTGTACTTACAGCCAAGTCTGCCACCTTTTCTGTATGGCCCTGTAAAGAAGTCTTTGTAAGGCTACGTTCACACCAGTGATTATGGCCGGTGCAAATTGTAGCGGCATGAACCTTCTGATTCTTGCTGTTGCCGTGAGCAGCTGGCCCAGTTCACTATGACAGGTTGCTGGTAGCTGCAGGTATTTGTGTGCACAACCAGCGATTACCTGTGATGATTGGTGCTGGACGCACACAAAGTGCAACCAGCAGCGATCACCGCGCGTAATTGCTGGCTGTAAGGACAGCCGCAAATACCTGCAGCTGATAGCAACCTGTCATTAACCAGTTCCGTAAATAGACGGCGATCTGCAATCAGCCACTAGGGGCGTGCGCGCGCACCCGCCGCACTCCTGAGGAGTGTGCCCGCGACTCGGACGGACCCGATGTCCGCCGGCGAGCCGCGATGAGCGGCCACAGGGAAAGAACGGGGAACCGCCGATGTAAACATGGCGGTTCCCCGCTCTGTTAGTAGGGGCATGGGTGATCTACTGATCCCTGTCACCAGTTAGATCTCTCATGCCCATGTTAGCCCAAACCCCCCACAGTAAGAACACACCCAGGGAACACTATTAGCCCCTAGCTCTCCCCCTGCAGGTTAACCCCTTCACTGTCAATGACATTTATACAGTAATCAGTGGACATTTAAATTTCTGATCGCTGAATAAATGTCATTGGTCCCAAAAAAGTGTCAAAAATGTCCGACATGTCCGCTGAAATATTGCAGTTCCGCTAAAAATCGCAGATCGCCGCTATTACTAGTAAAAAATAAAAAAAAAATAAAAACCCCAGAAATGAATTCTCATCATCCGTAAACGCGGCCACTTTTGTGCAAACCAATCAATAAACGCCGATTGCGCTTTTTTTATCACAAATATGAGGAATTATATAAATCGGCCAAAAACGGTGAAAAAAATGTATTTTATATTTTTTTTTTGGATTTGAATTTTAGCAAAAAGTAAGAAATTTGGGTTTTTTTTGCAAAATGGTCGCTCTTCTTTTGTTTATAGCGGCGAACAGAAATGACGCAGAGGCGATCAAATACCACCAAAAGAAAGCTCTATTTGTGGGGAAAAAAGGACGCAAATTTTGTTTGGGTACAACGTCGCACGACCGTGCAATTGTCATTTAAAGCGACGCAGCGCCGAATCGCAAAAAGTGCTCTGGTCCTAAAGCTGGAAAACCTTCCGGTTGGTAAGTGGAGTGAAAAGGGGCAATGACCGTACCTACTGCTCACAGCAACAGCAAAAATCAGAAGATTCCTGCTGCTACAATTTGCACCGGCCATAATCACTGGTGTGAGCGTAGCCTAAGGCCTGGTTCACACCTATGCATTTTTTAGTGTGTTTTCAGTTTTGCAGAAACACACTACAGTCCACATAACAAGGTTTCCAAAGGTCATGTTCACATTTGTGCATTTTATGGAAAGGGTCAGGGACTGTTTTCTGGTTTTTGGTTTCATAGACTTTTTGGTTCCATGGATCAAAGATGTGTATTGAAAAACCCAAAACACACCTGGAATATGCAAACTGCAACCTGCATAGCTGTGAACAAGGCCTAAAAGCAGATCAATGGATTCCTGGGTTCTCAGCTTTGCCACCTTTACAAGACCTAGACCAAGTTCATCCACACAAGGTAGCATCCAAAAAAAAATATTAAAGGTAACGTGGAAGGGCTTTCTGACCAGCAACAACGTTTGAAGCACTGCCACACTTCCGTTATCACCAACAAAATTATTCAAAATGGATTTCCCCTTTAAAGCTGAACGCTGGACAAAAACACTTCCATTTAAATACACTATATTACCAAAAGTATCAGGACGCCTGCCTTTACACGCACATGAACTTTAAAGGCATCCCGGTCTTAGTCCGTAGGGTTCAATATTGAGTTGGCCCAATGACTGGGGTGTCATTAAAGTTCACATGTGCCTGTAAAGGCAGGTGAACCAATACGCTTGGTAATATAGTGTATATTCAATAACCACAAATGATATAAATGCACTCTGTGTTCACAAATGCCTGTGCAAGCCGTTATTGGCTTCTAAAAGTAGCAGTGACATCATCACTGTGCTGTATAGTTTGTGCAGAAAGCAGAACTGTGGAAGGGGCCCAGCAGGTCCACCCACTACAGGCTGCCTGTAGAAACCTACAGGAGGGGGCTGAGACAAGACCACTCACCCTGCACAAGGAGAGAGAGCAGCAGTGTCTGGTCTTTACAGAAAGTTTTCACACTGGATTAACGCACAGATCTGGAAGAAATACACAAAGCACACCAACATTCAAGTAAAAATACACGACAAATGTATTTCGACAATGTTTACTTTTCCAGGAGTTCAGCTTTAAGAGGCAGTCCACTCTGTTTCTTTGATCGAATCAAAGAAAATTGATTGTTCTAGATCTATATGTAGGCTGCTATAGCCTACCATCTCTTGAAAACACTAATTTCCTGGCTGTCACAATGGCAGATCTGGAACAAATCTGCAGCCACTGAAGTCAGAACTCCCAATCTGGGTAGTTTTTGCAGGTTGGTGACACAAAGTACTGAAGTTTTAGGGGCTCAGTGGGAGCCAGGGAAAATCGGCACTGGCAGTGCCTTGTATTTCTTCCACAACTTTTCCTTTAGCGTCTATAGCCAGGCCTTGACGATCAGTGAGCCTTTCCTACGCAAAGGGCGCATGTACTTTTAATTCAGCAGAACTCATGTGGGATGGAATGCGTTTAAAAGGATTGTGATGCACAATACAAAATAGGCATTGTTTATAATCTTCCAAAAAACAAAATATAACTACTGGCTTTTAAGCATCGGTGGTGACCCTCACAATGACAGAGGAGCATCGGCAAGTAAGAAAGAGCAAAGACATGGCAAAAGCAAAAGGAGCGTATTGTGAGAGTACAAAACGACCAAGGTGGAGGGCAATGAAGAAGTCATGTCAAATGTAGGTGGTACAGAAAGCTGGACGCAGCAAGTTAGTGATCAAAATGCCAGCGGTTAGGGTTTTCCTAGCCAAAACCTACGACAACGTCAATGGCCTGCATTCTACTAGGTAGCATGGGATGTGTAGTGTTTCAGCAGATGAGTTACCACAGCTTGTCCAAAGCTTGTCTTCAACGACAACTAAGCCAAGTTTAAATACACATGGTAAGCTCATACAAATTGTTGAAATTTATAAATCATACTAAAACTAGAGTAACAAACATTCCCGCACAGGAGTTCCGTGGCTCCGCATGCAGGCAGTCCCATTCATGGCCGCTGCTTCCAATTTGACATCCATATGGATGTGTGTTCCTGAACGCAGACATTGTGAGTTCGGAGGTAAGCACCTGCACCCACACAGATGTCAAATTGGGAGTAAGGGCTGTCTCTGTGTAGCCACTGCATCCCAATAAACATGAATGGGACTGCTTGTAGAGGGATGCACATCCATGTGGGCAAACATGGTCGTCACAGAGTTGTCCACTTAAGTACGGCTATGTAAATGAGGCCTAAAAAGCATAGATACGCATCTCTTTTAAAGGAAACCGGTACTGAGAGAATTACAGAGGCTGCCGTTGCAGACTTAAAGTAGTAGAAGTCCAATTAAATCCTGTCTAAACTTAACCTCTTCATGTCCGCGCCATAGCCGGACGACGGCTACAGCGCAGCTCTAAAATGCCAGGAGGCCGTCAATAGACATCCTCCCCTTCGGCTCGCGCTGGGCGCGCTCCCACTGGTGCCGGCGGTGCGCATGCGTGCCCGCGAGTCGGGTGGACCCGATGTCCGCCTGAGACCCGCAATCTCCTCACAGAGAGCAGGAACGGGGAACCGCCCTTGTAAACACGGCGGTTCCCTATTCTGTGAGGGGGGGCATGCCAGATCTACTGATCCCTGTCACTGGGATCAGTTAGATCTGTCATGCCCCTGCCAACCCCACCCCTCCACAGAACACACCCAGGGAACACTTTTAACCCCCTCACTGCCCCCTTAGTGTTAACCCCTTCCCTGCCAATGACATTTATACAGTAACCAGTGTCTATTTTTAGATCTGATCGCTGTATAAAAGTCATTGGTCCCAAAAAAATGTCAAAAATGTCCGACGTGTCTGCCGCAATATCGCAGTCCTGATAAAAATCGCAGATCGCTGCCATTACCAGTAAAAAAATTAAAATAAATAAAAACGCAGTAAACCAATGTCCATAGTTTGTAGTCGCTATAACTTTTGCGCAACCCAATCAATATACGCCGATTGCAATTTTTTTTTACCAAAAATATGTAAAAGAATATATATTGGCCTAAACTGATGAATATTTTTTATTTTTTTTTTGGATATTTATTATAGCAAAAAGTAAAAAATATTGTTCTTTTTTCAAAATCGTCGCTCTTTATTCGTTTATAGCGCAAAAAATAAAAACCGCAGAGGGGATCAAATACCACCAAAAGAAAGCTCTATTTGTGGGAAAAAAAGGACACCAATTTTGTTTGGGTACAACGTCGCATGACCGCGCAATTGTCATTCAAAGAGCGACAGCGCTGAAAGCAGAAAATTGGTGCTCCTAACCCCATTCTAAGGATAGATGTGTATACCTACCTATTCCTTGGGAGCTCCGGCCACGTGATCAGCGCCCAGGCACCGGCTTCAGAGTAGAGGAGGGACAGTTGACAACGGATGCCCCATAGGAAGGCAGTTGTCAGCGATCTCTCTTCTTCACTGAAGCAGGCCGCTGGGGAGATCACAGGACTGGACCGGAGCACCTACAGAATAAGTATGTTTATTTATCTTCTTTTTACAGAGTTAGTATAGGGCTTAGAACAGGGGTGGGAGCAGGTTTAAGTTTGCACAGGATTGAAGCTGCCATCTTGGCCTCTGAGCTTCAACTGCCACCCTACACAACATTCGTCAGCGTGATTTAGCATTCAAGCTGGTGTAAATGAGTCTAAATCTATTATTTTTTTAAAGTATGAGTTCACCTTACAGAAAATATGTAAGGTGAACTTACACTAGACCCCCTACCCAGTGCACCCGGTCCCGCCGTACCTGAGGCTGGCAATCTCCCGTTCTGACACATCATATCGCCATTTTTCCTGTCCAGGTATTTGAAATCCTTGTGGCTTTCGCTCCTCTTCTCCAGCACTGACAGGACAAGATACGCAGGTTACGATTGGTCAGTGCTGCCCATGTGACAGCACCGACCAATACGTACATTTACGAGATTAAACTGCGGGGGATTTCTGATCCCGGACCGGTAAAGTGCCTATACGATGTGTCAGTGCAGGAGATCGCGGGCTTCAGGTATAGTGGGAGCGATCGGGAGGGGGTCCAATGTAAGTTCGCCTTACAGATTTTTCTGTAAAGGTGAACTTACCCTTTAAATGCATTTAACAGATGAAGCTGTCCAGCTGCAGCCAATTGAATGGTTTGTTTTAAACCCCCTAAAGCTCACCACACACATACTATCATTGTACATTTTCCTTTAGATCCACCAACAGCTATGTAGTGAAAGGCCTTATTGAATTAGAAGGGCCCTTATATCACATTGTTTTGGTAGATCTAAAGTAGATTGTGTGGTCAGATAAAGCCATGTATGGCAACCAAAAATGAAAGCCTAATACACACAATGAGATTAATCGGACATATCTTTTTTTTTTTTTTTTGCATGCTAGTCTCCATCTTGAAAACGAATGGGCTACTAAAGCATAAAATTTTCGTACAGAAAAGAATAAAAATTCTTAAGTTATGTAATGCATTTGTATTGCATTTTTGGACTAAAACTGTACTGATTAAGCAAAAATCATACAACCTGGTATCGTACGAGAAAATGTTTTGGGTTTGTCCCTTCTAAAAATTTCAGACAAGAGCTGTGTACTAAAGATCAGATTATCGTACAATCGCTTTGAAAGTGGTATTTTTTGTATGATGTTCTGATTGTGTGTACAGGGTTTAATGCTTACAGCAGTCAGCTTTTATTCATTTAGGTAAAACCTTTATCCCAAAACGTTAAAAAAAAAATATATTTTTGTAACTGCTTAAAACTGGAGATAGGCTTTAAAAGGAGAATAACAGTCAAAGCTCGTTTGGCTGTACTTCTCCCGTGGATCACAGGAGTGCAGTCCATTCTGCACTCCTGTGACCCGTTTTCAGCAGACAGCGGGTTGAGGCCTGCTGTCGGCTGACGTCACAAAGGCAGTAGTCATGATCCGCCCACATGCCTGGACAGACACCCAGCTTAGCCTCTCAATGAGGTGCTGAGAGCCTGAGCCAGTGGCTCCCACTTCCTAAACAGCCCGGCGCTCCAGTGAGCATGGGGGGGGGGGGGCAGAGCAGAGAGCTGATGACTGACAGTCACCAGCTCTCTGCTCACGGAGCTGTGAGAGCTGAGCAATCAGCGGTGTTTGATCGCTCGGTTCTCACCCTTAGAGCCAGTGGGGAGCGATGCTGCATCCACCTAGGCAAGTATGAATCTGAAAAAAAAAAAAAACAAAACACATGGATTTACACTGTTCTGTGCACATTGCATGGTAATACTCATGTTATTGTGAATGGGACTATAGAGTTTTTACTTGCACTAATTTGCAGTGCACATATCTCTGAAATAATAGAATTTCTACCTGCCTGCTTCATTCACACATGCAGCCGAGGGGCATTAAAACCAGGCAACTGAGTTTTGGTTTTACTGCCCCCCCCTGAACACAGACATGCACTACATATATCGCCTTCTCATCACCTGTCAAATACCCTCTGAAAAGTGATCCGCTGCAGATAACGCCTCAGAGGGCACCGCTCTGGTGAATGAGTCCTAAATCTGTCAAAGCGGAGTACCACCCAAAAGTGGAACATCCGTTTTAAGTGACGTGACCCACTGACATGCCACAATTAGCATGTAATTTTTTTTTTGGGGGGGGGGGCCTGTTTTGACAGGGTCCCAGCTCCACTTCCTCTCCTGGTACAGCGGAAACGGAAGGAGGTTCCCCTTTCCCCCCTCCCGGTGATCTTCTGGGACACATCACAGGTCCCAGAAGACACAACGGCCATTCACAGCACGGTTCACGCATGCGCAGTGCGCACCCAGCTTTGAAGCCGAAGCCGGGCGCCCACACTTGCTATGCCAGCATTGCACAGAGGAGGGGGAGAAGAGCGGGGCAGTGGGCGGCCGCATCGCTGGACCGGGGGGCAAGTGAATGTCTGATTATTAAAGTCAGCAGCTACACTTTTTGTAGCTGCTGACTTTTAAAACAGTGGAACCCCGCTTTAAGTCCATCTGAATCTACTAGTCCAGCTAATACCATCCTCTCGAGAATTAGACCATGCTGCTGTCCAAGGGGTACCTATGTTACTCCTCCATAGATTATATTGGAGTGAGTGTAGCCACACCACAAGGCCTGTGTTTTTGGCCCATTCACCAGTTGAAAGTAAAGGAAAAAAAAAACAAATACAGCCACCAGCTCTAGTGATTGGTAAGCTGCAAAATATTTAACTTTTATTTTATTTTTTTACTTTTTCATAGAAGACATCATAGGGACAGGAAATTATTAGAAATCCTGCTACTGCTGGACTCCTTTCACATGGGTGGTCCGTTGGTCTGTTTTTCATCCATCTGTTGATGGGTGAAAAACAGACATCAATGCATCTCAATGGAAAAACTGATGTAAACGGATGATCATCCTTCTACATTCGCCAACATCCATTTTTTTTAAATGGATCAAAGCCCTATTTTTGTTCGGTTAAAAAAAAAAAAAACTTAAAACAGACGGAAAACGGATGTAAGGAGGGACAGTCTTTTTTTTTTGCATTGGCAGTGAATGTAAAAAAACTGATGGAAAACTGAATCCATTTTTTCTTTGAAAAAGTAACTGAAATGGTAAAACAAACGGAGCGCCCGTGTGAAAGAACTTAGCTGGGCTGGAGTTGAGCTTTAAGATTTTTTTTTTTTTTTTTTTTTTAAGTGCAAGCTCCAAATTTTTATCCTGGGATTACTACCTAGAGAATCACGGACTAGAGATAAGCCTGCAAGGAGGGATTTTAAATAATCAGATATGAACCTAGCCACTAAAATCTAATGTAGGTTTTTAACATGAATTTTTAAATCTAAAACTTTCATTTAAAAATGAATGGGGATCCCTACCAGGAAAGTCCTTGCTCAGCCACTTCCTGTTACAAGAAGACAACTGACTCCCAATGGCTTTTATGCATGGTCACCCTGTCACAATATCCCCTGATGGAGTCTATAAGGGGCTTTGCTGACACACAGCGATCAGGTGTAATCTGCTGTTGTTTCGGTCAGAGAACCCTTGTAAACCCTTCCATATACCTAGTGAAGTGACTGGCCTCAGGTGATAAACAGAGATAAAACAAATCCTCCTACATAAGTTGCATCTGTTTATCTGCAGTTTTCCCTTCTCTACAGCCAAAGTTCAGAATGTATAAAGCTTGTCTGAGCTGTTAGAAATAAAGGGGGGGGGGATGAAGTTACACTCTGGAGAGCTCAGTGAGGAGAAAGCTGAGAGCTGATTGGAGGGAAGGAACACACCCCCCTCCTTACAGCACACAGAGATGAGGCTGTTAATCAGCTGGAGATCCCTCACCTGTCACCATTTTTTTCTTGGTGCCAGGAAAACTTGTCAGAAGTGATTCAAAGAGGAGTTATAGCCATTTTGAGTTTATTAAAAGTCAGCATCTACAAAAAGTGTAGCTGCTGACTTTTAAATAAACACACACTAACCTGTCCCATGGTCCAGCGATGCGGCCGCCTGAAGCCTCAGTTCTCTCCCTGGAGCTGGCATCACTATTGTGGACACCCGGCTGTGACAGCTTGCAGCTTCACAGCCGGGTGTGCACTGTGCATGGGCGAGTCACGCTGCGAGCCCTGAGTGGCCGGGCAATTTTCTGGGACCTGCGACGTCTCAGGAGATTGTCGGGAGGGATGGGGGACAGGAGATCTTCCGCTCTGAGGCAGAGCAGAAGTGGGAGCTGGGTACCTGTCAAAACTAGGTACCCGCTCCCCTCCCAAAAAAATGACATGCCAAATATAGCATGTAAGGGGTGAGGAGTCCTTCCCTCCTTTTGGGTGGAACTACGCTTTAATGCTCTTAACTGAGACAAGTACAAATAGAGAGGTATGCTTTTTTTTTTATATCTCATGTCTGAGGTGTACAACAGCTTTAAGACTTCACTGGCTCTCCATACTTCCAGGTATGAACTGACCGCACTAGGTTAGTGAGATCAGAATGAAAGCGGACAGCCCTAGCACGGTTAACAATGTCAACAAGTCATTTTATGAGCACCGGTTTCCTTTACTGGCTCAAAGACACAAACCCCTTCCGTGTAACATATTAGTATCTTCCCAGTACATATGGGAATGCTCCATGAAAATAGGACAATATACTTTGGGCTTCTTGCAGCTTCCATCCAGTATTCTTGGTAGAACATCACTAAGGTCTTCAGTAGAATCCTAACCCATTTCCCAGAGCAGTGAATGACATTCGACACAGCAAAGGTTCTAGTCCAGTAATGTCAAACCTTGGCACCCCAAATGTTTTGGAACTACATTTCCCATGATGCTCATGCACTCTGTGGTGCTGTTGAGCATCATGGAAAATGTAGTTCCAAAACATCTGGGGTGCAAAGGTTCGCCATCACTGCTAATCCATCATATAGACTGGAGCTTAAACTGCATTTCATAACGGAGAAAACAAATTTAAAGTATCTATGCTTTCAGCATGTATGTACAATTAATCGGCATTCATTTTATCTTCACTGTGTGCATTCATGTCCTCCTGAACCACAAGCAAACTGAAAGCAAACCTGTGCTTTGTCAATGTTGGGTTAAAGAGGTTCATTTTATCCTGCCCCCCCTCCCCAGCAGCACAGTCTCACCATTTTTGACCTTCCTTGCCACTCATACGTAGCCAATGAGAGCAAGGAGATTACCCAGTACTTCCAGGTATGGAGAAACATGTGACTCTCTCCCCTTTCCTTTTGTGACAGCGCTAGCAAATCACCAAATCAAAGCTGAACACCACTCCTGGTGGACTTGCCATACATCGGCTCCTCCACTGTGCAATCAGGTGCTGGTCTGATCTGTGATCGTGGTAATCCATGTATCAAAGGAAAAAACGATTTACCAGGAAAATCCAGAATTTATTGCATAAAATCCATATCACAGAAGTAGCACGGTTCCAGATAACAGGATCGCAGCAGTTAACGCGTTTCACACGGAATGCACTTAGTCATAACGGTTATGGCGAAATGCATTAGCAACTGCTGTCATCCTGTTATGTGGAACTGTGATGTTTCAGGGATATCGATTTTATGCAATAAATTCTGGATTTCCCTGGCCAGTGGAGCGTATTCAACCTTTTTAACTTTGATGCTAGCACTAGTGCTTGGCAACTGGCTCTGTGCTATCACATGAGGTTGGGGAGACAGTCAAGAGCCTTATATACCCTACAACTAACGAGACTTTAGTCTCACACTAGGCTTCCTTTGCTGACTCCCAATGGCTGGAAGGAGCGGATGTGGAGCAAAAGGAAAGGGAGTATGTGCTGCTGGGGGGGCTCTAAAGAGAACCTGTTGTTTTGCTCTTCATCACAAAGCACCGGCTTACTTGAAGACTGCCAAGGGAGGCAGACATACAGTATACAGGAGCCATACCATACAACCAAGTAGCTAAATGTCAATTTTACAGGAAACGGTCATGAGCGATAGATGTAGGCTTCTAAAAATGCTAACTGCCTGAAAGTCTCTGGCTTCAATATTTTCCATGTCACAAAACTGAAACAAGCATGCAGCAGGTGAAGTCAGAACTCCTGATCAGCATACTTGGCCAGGCCAGTGATTTTATGTATTGAAGGTAACGGATCAGCATGACCGCTAAGCACCAGCATTGATAGACAGATGTACAAATCGCCAGATGGCTAAGTCCACAAAGCTAACAAACCAGGAAAAGGATCCTTATTTTTAGTTTTAGTTCACTAAGATTTGGAAAGGACAGTCAAATGATAAAAAGATCCTTAGCCTTGTGTTAAAAAGCGTTGTGAATTAAGCCTTATGTGTGCCTTTTATTTTTTAGAGGAAACGGGTACATAGGTTTCCACTGACTGTAAATTAAAAATTATAACATTTATATATTTTCTGGCACATTGGCTACCTGAGATTTGTCCAGCACTGGTACAGTCACCACCACTTCCTTCTGCCGCAGGTCTGTACCAATCCCAAGAGCCAGCGTCTATTCCCTTGATGACAATGGGAGCATGTTTTCCCAAATGTCCCAAAAATCCCAGATGGTCACTGCCCATGCTGTCTGGCTTACAGATTCTACATATAATTATTCACCCTGTTTTACGATACCTCCCATTGACTGCTCTGTTAGATAATAAGAGGTGTCCAGACTCCCAATTAGAAATTAATATTAATTCTAAGTGTCTAGTAGCAAAAAATTAATACCTCCCCAAAAAAAAAAAAATACGTCCAGCACTGTAACCACTTTGACATGTCAGCCATACACAACGGTAAACAAGACAATTCTGGGGTGTGTGTGCGTGTGGGGGAGGGTTGCCTGAAAAGCCTCTTGAGGAAACCACTTTAAAAGCAAATAACATAAGAAAAAGAAGCGCTATGGTAGTGGAAATCTGAAATGGGGCAAAATAAGGGAACACAATATTAAGAGAAATTAAAATGCATCCCAGAGTGTATAAACACATATTTAGCCCCCATATTGTCCAGGAGCAAAAACAATAACAGTTGGGGTCGGAGGGCAGCGAAAAGCTCCCAGCCCTTTAATGTCAGAATTCAATAGTCCTCCAGAGGAGTATGGGTGCAACAGTTACTTCGCTCCACCCCGATAAGTTAAGGTTAAGGTTCCGGCAGGGAAATGCCTGCAAAGAGGGCAAGTTCATTATGCTCCCTGCTCCTTACAGGATACGGGAGACAGAAGGCTCAGTCCGGCCACGTGGCAAAGGAGAGAAGGGTGACAACACACACGACGTGGGGGAGGTCACAAACCCTCCGCTCTCGCTCCCTCCCCCACCAGTGTCTCTCATGCGATGGAGGAAAAGACGAGTGTGGCTCCAGGACATTTTTTTTTTTTTTAACAATCTGTAAAGTGTATTAAGACTGCTTCAGACGCTTGCGAGGAGGGCCCAGGAAAGGGCACTGGGCAGAGGCCAGGGAACGGTAAGCTTCTGCCACAAGGTGAGGATGAGACACCACCATGGATTTCCAGCCAGATGTTTCCATGACATCAGAGGCGTGGCTGTAGAAAGAGAACAGGAGACAAACGTGAGAAGAAATAAAACAGTGCTAGACGAAAAATAATCGAATAAGCAGATATCCTCCCTTAAATTTTCCAAACCATATTTAAAGCCGAACTGTGGCCAGCCTTCAAATATTTACACATGCCTAACAAGCAGTAAATGAGCTTTAAAATAAGTTTTTGTGACCTCTGTAACTGCAGGTACTGCAAAGCAATTCATCCTCAAAATTCACAGCGGAAGCAATTGCATTCTGCCAGCGGGGGGCGCAGGGAGCCTTCCCGGCTGGCAGAATACAATTATTATTATTATTTCAGGTACTTATATAGCGCTGTCAATTTACGCAGCGCTTTACATATACATTGTACATCCACATCAGGCCCTACCCTCAAGGAGCTTACAACCTAAGGTCCCTAACTCAGATACATACACATACAAGGGCCAATTTAGACAGGATCTAATTTACCTACCGGCGTGTCTTTGGTTACTGCTAGCAACTATATCCACCGGCAGTAATCATATGTAGAAAAATCCAACAGGTTGCTTGGTAAATCAGCATGCCCATACATAGATCGAAATTTGTCCAGTTCCCGCTGAGTCGGACGAATTTCAATGCATATATGGCCAGCTTTAGGGTGAACTCCTGGCCTGCAGACACATCTACCACATTGGAGCCATGCAAATGACTGCACACAAATACCCGTCCACCACGTGTACACTTATATACAGCTTTGTGAAATTTGAGTTGTACAACCCTCTAGTTCTCCTTCTGTAAACTACACAGAGGAGGAAACGCCACAGAGAAAAAATATGAGTGCCCAATTGCAAAAAAACAGAAGCTGCCCCAAAAAGTAAGCATAAGGGACATATTTGCGAGAAAGCAGCATTAGAAAAAGGTACTTTAGAAAAGTTCAGATTGTTTTTGAACCAGGCAAGAACGTACCTGGCTAGAGTTCAAATTTTGTGAACTAGGAGGATGATTTTCACTACAGTGGTTGTAGCTACAGAGGTCAGTGAGGGCTCATGTGCAAGATAAAGGTTTGTCTAACTGCCACAGACTACTAAAGGCTGAGCAATGCACAACTTGAATGGATGCACATACGCTACCATTTGCCACACATACACTGGACCCAGAGCAGATATGCAGCATTACAGGCTGTGAACAATGTATGGTGCTGAGCAAAGCATGAAAATAAAATCTACAACCATTAGAACCATTAGAAGGATAAGAAACCACAGCTCCAGGTGAGTGTATGGGTTCAGCCGCTCCCAAATGTGTATCCTGCTGAATGCGGCGAGGTGCACGCCCTGTCACTCCTGTCACTACCAGAAAGATTATGAGAAGAATAATCCGGAATGGCAGCACACTTGCAGATAAAAAGCAGATTCTTTTATTGAAAATATGAGCAAAAAATGGTACAACAAAGCACTCTTGGACGGGTGAAATGCGTCAACCTTAACCTCCCCAAGTCCCCCCACCCCCCGCTTTTATCCCCCATTTTTTGCTCATATTTTCAATAAAAGAATCTGCTTTTTATCGGTGAGTGTAATGCCATTCCGGATTTTTCTTCTCACAGGCCAACCATTCTTGCAATTGTAATCAATAGTTTAGCATCACAGTTCCTTGCATATTGGACAAATGCAAGGATACTGAATCACCATCCAATAAGGAGGCTAGAGGTGCACGAGTGGCATAGGAAATCTGCAATTATGAAGTATGAAATGAATGCATTTGCTTGGCCGTCTGAGCCGCAACTACTTGAATCTTAGTTCACCATAATCAAATAAGGAAAGTGATTTAGGGGTGGATTTACGAAAACTGAAGAGTGCAAAATCTGGTGCAGCTGTGCATGGTAGCCAATCAGCTTCTAACTTCAGCTTGTTCAATTAAAGAGTTACTAAAATGTCTTGTTTTTTTTTTTTTTGTGGTAAAAATAACAAAACATGTTATACTTACCCAGTCTGTGTAGTGGTTTTGCACAGAGCAGCCCAGGATCCTCTTCTCGGGTCCCTCTTCGGCGGCCCTTCCCTCCTGTTGAATGCCCCCACAGCAAGCAGCTTGCTATGGGGGCACCCGAGCCGAAGCTCTGTGTGTCCATTCAGACATGGAGCCGTGGCCCCGCCCTGCTCCTTCTCTCTCCTCATTGGCTGACTGACTTTGTCAGCAGCGGGAGCCAATGGCGCTTCGCTGCTGTCTCAGCCAATGAAGAGGGAGAGTCCCGGACAGTAGAGTCTCTCATACAACGTCACTGGATCGAGATAGGCTCAGGTATGAGGGGGGCTGCTGCACACAGAAGGCTTTTTATCTTAATGCATTAAGAGAACAAAAAAAACCTTCTGCCTTTACAACCACTTTAAGCTTTAACAAAAAAAAAAAAAAAAATGGAAGCCGACAGGTTTCTATGCAGAGCTGCACCCGATTTTGCACTCTCCATTTTAAGTAAATCAACCCCCTAAATGTAGATTGGATGCTCTGTATATTGAAACTCTATATATAAAAAAAAAAATAATGAAAAAACTTTCTAAATAGTAATTCAAACTGACAATATTATTTGCATTCAGCTGATGACATCCACATACATATTTGAACTGAAGAAAAAATAAATACATAAAAGTATAGCAAAATATCCTATAAGGGATACTCACTAGTTGATGAAGTCCACGGCTTGTGTTTTAAGCTGGTCTGCACTGTGTAAATCAGCCAGAATGAGGATCTCAGCGGCGTTCTCCACAGACAGATTGCTGCACAAAGCTTCTTCACACATCACCTTCAGACGTTCCAGGGCGTACTGCAGAGAGAAGCAGAAGGTCTGGCTGAGAAAATATCAATTTCTGCATGGGTGCTGTTCTATCAAGGTTAATGTATTCTAACTTATTTACATAGAACATTTGATTACAATTAATGAAGGATCTGAGCAACAGGCAATATCAGCTCATAACCGGCACATGAAACAGTGCCCTGCACTTTATCATCTTAAGAGGGCAAACACAAAAAAAGCTCTTTTTATTTAACTAGCGCCCTGTCTCTTAGGCTGGCCATACATTATACAATTTTCTTATTCCATTTCCTTTAGATTTACCTTCAACTATGTAGTGGAAGGGCCTGCCTGATTGCATATGAATTGAAAGTGTTTAGGTTTGACATCATATTATATGGTTTTGGTAAATCTAAGGGAAAACTGTAGAAGAAAATTGTATAATGTATGGCCCGCCTGAGGGCTATTCTGAGGATCTAAGGGTGGTCATAAATGGTGCGAATTTCTATACTGCAACCATGGGTTGCAGAAAAGAAATTGGCACGATTCCCCCATCAAAACAGACAGTGTTGGCAGAGGAATCCCTCACGCCGAGCAATTGTCTTCTCCCGGTCAGGGGAAGGCCTCTCTTCCGGGATATTATTATACATGATTTATATAGCGCCAACATTTTACGCAGTGCTTTACAATGTAGAGGGGGGGGGGGACAGTACAATTACAATACAATTCAATACAGAAGGGACAGGAGGGCCCTGCTCGTAGAGCTTACATTCCAAAGGGAGGGGGGGTAGTGGTACAAAAAGGTAGTAGCTGCGAGGGGATGGGTTGATGGGGTGGCTCAAGTACAGTTCTTGGGTGGAAGTGGGGTAGGCTTCCCTGAATAAATAAGTTTTCAGGGATCTCCTAAAGGTGGACAGGGTAGGGGCTGATCGGACATACCAGGGCAGGGTGTTCCAGAGGATGGGAGAGGCTCTGGAGAAGTCCTGAAGGCGAGCATGGGAGGAGGTAATAAGGGAGCTAGAGAGCAGGAGGCCCTGGGAGGAGCGGAGGACGATTTGGGCGATATCTGCAGATGAGGTTGGTGATGTAGCTGGGGGCGATGTTGTGGAGGGCCTTGTATGTTGTGGTTAGTATTTTGAATTTTACACAGTGGGGTAGGGGAAGCCAGTGAAGGGATTGGCAGAGAGGGGGGGGGGGGGCAGCAGTCACAGATCAAATAGTGAGGTGTATTAGTCTAGCAGCAGCATTCATAATAGACTGAAGGGGGGATAACCTGTATAAGGGTAGGCCATTAAAGAAAGAGTTGCAGTAGTCAAGGCGGGAAATATCCAAGGAGTGAATAAGTTGTTTTGTGGTCTCGTTAGTCAGGAAAGGTTGAATTCTGGAGATGTTGAGGAGGTTAAGGCAGCAAGATTTAGCCAGTGATTAGATATGAAGGCTGAAGGAGAGGTCAGAGTCTAGGACTACACCCAGCACCCTGGCATGTGTGGAGGGACCAATGGTTGTGCTATTGATCTTAATAGTAAAGTCATGGGGGGACAGAGAACCAAGATAAAGCAGAATCAGGGCGGCCAAGGGAGTGGAGTTTGCTGAGGAGGAGTGGGTGGTCGACTGTCAAAAGCAGCAGAGAGGTCCAGGAGCACGAGTATGGAGTACTGGCCATTGGTTTTAGCAGTTAGTAGGTCGTTGGTGAGTTTTAGTAGGGCAGTTGGGATAGGACAGTGATTATTGCTAGCGGCTATAGCAGCCACTAGCAATAATCGCAAGAGAATCCAGAAGGGTGGCTGTACCCAAGCTGATCAATCGATCAACTTGGTACATTGAGCCTGCCCATTAACAGTCCAGCAGGAACTGGCCGAGAATCAAACTGTGTATGGCCGGCCTAACTCTTTTTAAAGAGTGGTCCTGCCCCCCCCAACCAACAAATGAAAAGTCAGCAGCTACAAAAACTGTAGCTGCTGACTTTTAATATTAGGACACTTACCTGTCCAGGGATCTCACGATGTTAGCACCCCAGCCCATTTTTCAATCGGCTCTTGGGTGCTGTCGCCGCCATTCCTTGCTAGGTGAAAACAGCAGTAAAGCTGCGCTTTGTGAATGGCCTGGCGGCGGGGGACTGAAATATTGGGGGACATTGCTGCGGCGAGATCACCCAGAAGTGGGGACCAAAAAGGCGCCAAATGTGGCCCCGAAGTGGGGGGTGGGGAGGTGGAGGAAGCAAACAAGCAGAGCTTGCCCTTTTGGGTTGAGCTCCACTTTAACTTTGATGTGTAAAGAGTATTTTTGTTGCTCTCTCTCAGTTGCAGAGGTTTCCCATCACTTCCTGTGACCCCATAACAGTAGGCCAGGAAGTGAACACGTCTCCTTACTAAGAAGTCAGATACCAATAATAGTCATTCAAATGTTCTAACTCTTCTCCCCTTCTTCAAAATATAAAAAAAGTTTTAACTGAAATTTGAGGTTAAAATTACCCTGTCAGCATAGGATTGCCTGTAAGTAAACCCCTGCTGAAAGATGACTGCATATACATACTTTTTCAGCAGTCTGTTTCTTGAAAACATGTCACTTTATTGCCCATCATCCTCTGCAAGTATTGAACTGGTTAGGCGGGAGATTTGTGAATACCTGCTCTATTGTGGTTCCTCCCACCAGCTCATACCACCTGCAGTAATGTACAAAAAATGGGGAGAAACTACTGCAAGTGACAGGGGTGCAGGGAGGATATATCAGCCAGGAAGTGGGGGCTTTTTTTGAAGAAATGTGGTCTTCTTTCAGTAGGCATGTTGTAAATAAAAGTGACCCTGGGCTGACACGGTCACTTTATTAACCTCCATAGCACCATAGTGTAAGAAAAATGGCAGGAAAGTGAACGTGCATTTCTGGGGTGCCGTTTATAAACACCACTAAAGAAAATGCTAATGTACCTGTGATCTGAGCTGTAATTGGAAAGCTTAGATTACAGCCATGATGTACAGAGCCTATCAGAGTGGCTCTGTGCCTTGTGGTTGTTGTGAATGAATCACAGTCATCACAAGGGTAAACCTTAGTATTGTTTATAAACATTCAGCTCATTCATAGCAGAGGAATCTCCTCTTTTGCGAATAGACTGAATAATTGTAAAGACGGAAATTAATAGGATTGGGAGATGGAAGCAGAAGCCAGGGGAGGCTGTCAGCAAGAATTAGTGGATTCTTACCAGTGGAGTGAAACGTGGCATATAGTGTGTGTGAACAGAAGCCCTGTCAGGTTTGTAGTCCATACAAATCAATGGCAGACAACTTATGACCAACCATGGATGCAGACAGAGTGCCTTTCTGATAAATTTCTGGCTGTACACAAACTATCAGCAACTATGTTTGTGGCCCTACAGCACAAAGCACAGCTGTATTTAGAGGAGCCATTTAGCTACTTTTGAATGCAGCAAATTATCCAATCCCAGATGCCATTGACCATGAATGATTGTAGGAGATGTTTTTTTTTTAAAGGTTGTGATGTTAAAAGTTCCCATGGCCACAAATGAGTGTGGGGTTTTTTTAAGCTCTTATAGACATATGTAGGTATAATGTTGCAAGACAGAGTAATCGTCAGTAAAACTATCACACTGAAAAACTGGTCTGGTAAAAAAGGGGTATATACAGGTTGGTATTCAAGTAGTTTATGAATACATAACTCGGCTGAATGGTTACTTACTTTATATGCATTCTGAATCCTATAACAGTTTTACAAACCCAGAGTCTCATTCTCTTATAAAATAAGTCTGCTTAACTCCAGACGGCAGAACACAGGAGATCCTTCAACTTCACAATTATGTGCCACTTTGTGTTGGTCTATCACATAAAATCCCAATAAAATACATTTTTTGGTTTTTGGTTTTAACTTGACAAAATGTGGAACATTTCAAGGGGTGTGAATACTTTTTCAAGGCACTGTATGTTCTAGCAAACAAATATAGTACTGCACTTGTCATTTTCTTAGGTCTAGGATTTCCAGTTTCTCCTTTATCCCCATAACAATATAAAAATGACAATTAACCACCTGCCGACTGTTCACAGTAAATATACTATGAGAGAGCAACAGGTGCAGGCTTGGCTACGTGCATATACATTGCCGCCTGGCTTCCAGGTTTGGGGCGAGCATGCAAGCGCCCCCCTGCCGACCTGGACACAGCATGAGTTTGGCAGCAGATTTCAGCCAATGATTTAGGCTGAAACTTGATGATTGGCTGTGTCCAATCAAACACAGAGCTCTGTGTTTTACACAGAACTCTGTGTACAGCAAACCATGATCTGGCCGTTTCTTCTCCCTAAAAAAGCAGGAACAAAAACCGCCAGAAAGCAGCACACATACACAGTACACGGGTTAGGCACAAAGGAACCCCTTGATCGCCCTGAGATGTTAACCCCTTCCCAGCCAGTGTCATTAACCCCTTCATATCCGGGCCATTTCTGCCACTCCTCTCCTACCTGTACAAATCATCATTTTTTTGCTAGAAAATTACTCAGAACCCCCAAACATTATATATGGTTTTTTAGCAAAGATTCTAGGGAATAAAATGGCGGTTGTTGCAACTTTTTATGTCATGCGGTATTTGCGCAGCGATTTTTCGAACGCGTTTTTTTTAAAACGCCGAGTAAATAGATACCAAACATGTCACATTTTAAAATTGCGCAAACTTGTGGAATGGCGCCGAACTTTGGTTATTAAAAATCTCCATAGGCGCTGCTTTAAAATTTTTTACAGGTTAGGTGTTTTGAGTTACAGAGGAGGTCTTGGGCTAGAATTATTGCTCTCACTCTAACGCACGCGGCGATACCTCACATGTGTGGTTTGGACACCGTTTACATATGCGGGCGCGACTTACGTATGCGTTCGCTTCTGTGCGCGAGCTCGCAGGGACGGGGCGCTTTAAAAAAAAAATTTTATTATTTATTTCTTATTTTACTTTTATTTTTTTTTATTTTTACACTTTCACTTTAATTTTTTTTTTTTTGATCAGTTTTATTCCTATTACAAGGAATGTAA
>BLSH010380123.1:1530055-1542569 GCA_018402905.1 Glandirana rugosa
CTCCCTTTCTACTTACGCCGGTTCATGTCCCTATAGGACCTGCTTTTGGAAGAGGTCTCACGAGTCCTGGAGTCTGACCCGGTTTCTAAATGGAAGGTTGTTCTGTTACTGGGATTCGTGTGTCGATTTTATTGCTTCCTCACCGAAGTGTTGTTGAGGCACTGACAAGAACTTACCGGGACTGAATTTGGGTTAACTCGTAGAGACCTCTCTGGATTTTTACCGACAGGTGGTTGCAAATGGTAGGTTGGACTGTCCTGACCTCTCCTAGACGTTCCTCCTTACCGTCTCCTAGGGGTTTAGGTCCACACCTTTTGAAATAAACCGTTGGTCGTCCAGGATATCCCTGTACTTGGCCGCATTCATCTTTCCCTCGATTGCAACCAGTCGTCCTGTCCCTGCAGCTGAAAAATACCCCCACAGCATGATGCTGCCACCACCACGCTTCACTGTTGGGACTGTATTGGACAGGTGATGAGCAGTGCCTGGTTTTCTCCACACATATTGCTTAGAATTAAGGCCAAAAAGTTCTATCTTGGTCTCATCAGACCAGAGAATCTTATTTCTCACCATCTTGGAGTCCTTCAGGTGTTTTTTTTTAGCAAACTCCATGCGGGCTTTCATGTGTCTTGCACTGAGGAGAGGCTTCTGTCGGGCCACTCTGCCATAAAGCCCCAACTGGTGGAGGGCTGCAGTGATGGTTGACTTTCTACAACTTTCTCCCATCTCCCGACTGCATCTCTGGAGCTCAGCCACAGTGATCTTTGGGTTCTTCTTTACCCCTCTCACCAAGGCAAGGCTCTTCTCCGCCGATAGCTCAGTTTGGCCGGACGGCCAGCTCTAGGAAGGGTTCTGGTCGTACCAAAGGTCTTCCATTTAAGGATTATGGAGGCCACTGTGCTCTTAGGAACCTGAAGTGTAGCAGAATTTTTTTTGTAACCTTGGCCAGATCTGTGCCTTGCCACAATTCTGTCTCTAAGCTCTTCAGGCAGTTCCTTTGACCTCATGATTCTCATTTGCTCTGACATGCACTATGAGCTGTAAGGTCTTATATAAACAGGTGTGTGGCTTTCCTAATCAAGTCCAATCAGTATAATCAAACACAGCTGGACTTAAATGAAGGTGTAGAACCATCTCAAGGATGATCAGAAGAAATGGACAGCACCTGAGTTAACTATATGAGTGTCACAGCAAAGGGTCTGAATACTTAGGACCATGTGATATTTCAGTTTTTCTTTTTTAATAAATCTGCAAAAATGTCAACAATTCTGTGTTTTTCTGTCAATATGGGGTGCTGTGTGTACATTAATGAGGGAAAAAATGAACTTAAATGATTTTAGCAAATGGCTGCAATATAACAACAAAGAGTGAAAAATTGAAGGGGGTCTGAATACTTTCCGTACCCACTGTGTATGTGTGTGTGTGTGTGTATATATATATATATATATTTATTATTATTTTTAGCAGAGACCTCAGAATAAAATGGTGGTCATTGCAATATTTTATAACACGCGGTTATTTGCGCAGCGGTCTTTCAAGCGCTATGTTTTTGGAAAAAAATACACTTTAATGAATAGAAAAAAAAAAACTTAACAGTAAAGTTAGCCCCATTTTTTTGTATAATGTGAAAGACAATCTGAGAGATGATGTTACACGTGAGAATCGTGATCTTTATTCTAAGCAAAAAAATCATGATTCTCATTTTAGCCAGAATTGTGCAGCTCTAAAATATATATATGTATATATACACACACACACACATATATACATACATACACACACATACACACACACACACACACACTGCATACTTAAAAATGGATCAGGATGTAGGCAACAAAGAAAGCACGACAAGGAAGCATTGAGAGTGGACCCTTTTGCCAGCACAAAGAGGATGAGCAAAAGTCAGAAGATGGCAACTTTTTGGCTACAATACCTATTTTCTATTGTAATACATTTTCGAGCAAGGTTACGCTTGTCTTTTTATTTTTATAGCATTAGTGTGCTTTAAGCGAAGGGATCTGCAATAAACTTCACACATTCTCAGCTGATCCGCGTAAGAAAAATGTTTGTCTAGTTCAATTTAATCACTGTCTCTTCGAATATATCTCTACTTTATAGCGGGCACGCCACATCCCTGTGGCTTTCCTAAGACGGCTGAAAGTCTTTTCCTCAAAGAGCTGTAATTACTACAACTTTGTTGCATTATTGACACGGCAACTAAACCTGTCTGTAGTTGAATTACATTGCTTTTTACGATCCCTCCTCGTATTTATAACACTGTGGCATCTTACCAGTGCATCAATGGACTAACGGCGCTCACTTTATTGCTCTATGCCGTAAGATCAATCAACTACTTACTAAGTGAGATATAGACGCCAATAATATGCGACAGATAGCCCACTTAACTACTGTATGTTATTGCCACTTGTTTACTATATCAGAGATCTTTAACGTTTACTTAAAATAAAATCAAACAATAATCCGTGAAAGGGGAAGATAGGCAAGGCAGACAGTGGTTCTTCGGAAGGTTAAGGTTTTAGTGGATCATAGAAGAACCATGTCTAAGCTTAGTCACCTAAGCTATTCTCACTGTGGACCAGGGGTCTCCAAACTTTCTAAACATACAGGTTTACTGTCCTTCACACGTTAGGGGGGCTGGACTGCAGCCATTGGGAGTAGAAATTGTCCTGACGTCACTAGTTGTAAGCAATGCATCTTTGGCATTGGGGGGAGGAAGAGTGCCCCCGTCGCTGGCGTCAGTGGGAGGAGCAGTGCCCCCGTCGCTGGCGTCAGTGGGAGGAGCAGTGCCCCCGTCGCTGGCGTCAGTGGGAGGAGCAGTGCCCCCGTCGCTGGCGTCAGTGGGAGGAGCAGTGCCCCCATCGCTGGCGTCAGTGGGAGTAAGTGTGTCCCCATGGCTGAGGTCAGACGGAGGAATAGTGCCCCCATCCCTGGTGTCAGTGGGAGAAATACTACTTCGTTGTTGATGCTAGTAACAGGAATTTTGCCCCATTGTTGGTTTCAGTGGGAAGCGTCCCAAGGGCCGGATAAAGGAAAGCAAAGGGCAGCAGTTTGGAGATCACTACTGTGGACAAACAGCATATATGCTGCCTTGACTGTCACAATAGAAACTCTAGAATCTTTGTGGACTGTAATGGCATTGATTTCTAGCAGTCTACTGCAACATGTCTCTGGTGTCTAACCGTCTAACTGGTAGCATAACCCAAGTCACCAACTATCTTCTTAAAGTTGAGCTAAACTTCGCAATACTTCTCTTTCAACAGTCCGACGTCCTTCGCCGGAGCTGGCTTCTTCCGGGTGTCGGGCTATGGCTATCTTCATTGGCTGGCATTTGATGACATCACTCTTGTGCAGTCATCTCGACACACAGGTTCTGTGGCAGAATGTAAGCTGAGGTGCTCTTGCGAAGCTCAGAGTACATTCCAAAGAGGACTGCGAGCAGGCCGGTAGTTTTTTTTTTTATTTGCAGAAGAGACATTCTTCTGCAATAAAGAGCCTGACTGCTCACAGTTTTTGAAAGCGGGACTTTATTTACTCTACAATCTCCAAAAGCCTCTACAGCACTACATATATTAAAGCCTAATTCTGGGCACAATAGATAAATGACCCTTGTAGTGGGGCCTCCACTCTAAGGGCAAAAATGCTAATTTTTGCCCAAGGGGAAGAGGAATAAAGGTGTAATACCCAACTGATCCCTCTGTCAGTTAGGCTGGACCTGCAAAGCCTCCTCTCTATGGCCTGTTGTTGAAGCTTTTAAAGCACCATTTAGCTCCAGTTTGTAAATGTTGAACAAAGGCTTTCAAGAAGCTTCAGGAAGTGCTGAAGCCTGCTGGTAGCTTGTTTAAAGAGGCAATCAGCACTCCCATTGGAATTGGTGTTCAACATTTATAAACTAGGGCTGATGGTACAAAAGCTCTGCAAATGTTTTGTCAAAGCTTGTTGTTCACACTGCTCGCTGCTTATACAAATGGAAGCTTATGTGAAACAGACCTAAGGAGTACAGGGCCATGGTCACAAACCTACCTTCTTCACATACAACACAGGGCTAATAGCCCTGCAGTGTTAGCGATGACTGTGAGGGACTGTCCACAACCAGAGTGTCAGGGAGAAGAGGAAGCACAGAAGCAGTGGGAGAAGTGAAAAGGCTTAAAGTGATTGAAGTCTCTTTTTTTTTTTTAATAACAAACATGTTATTCTTACCTCCTCTGTGCAGTTGGTTTTGCACAGAGCAGCCTGAATCCTCCTCTTCTCGGGTCCTTCTTTGCTGCTCCTGGGCCGACAGCTTTTTATGGGGGCACCTGAGCCAAGTGAGAGCTCCGTGTATCCATTCAGACACGGAGCCCTTATTCGGCCCGCCCACTCTCTCCCCTAATTGGCTGGCTGACTTTGATGGACAGCCGCGGGAGCCATGGCCCCACTGCTGCAACTCCTGCCAATCAGGAGGAGTGTCCTGGATGCCTTAGACACTCGTGGACCTCGCTGGAGAGAGAAGGGGCTCAGGTAATTAGGGGGGTGCTGGGGAGGCTGCTACACACAGAAGGTTTTTTTATCTTAATGCATTAAGATAAAAAACCTTCTGCCTTTACAACTCCTTTAAGGTTTTTTTTACCTTCATGCATTCTTTAGTAACCCCCTAAAACTTACCGGAGTACAATCTCTATCCAGTGATGTGCACGAGGTATCTTCCTCCTCATTGACTGAGATAGCAGCGGTAGCCATTGGCCCCCGCTACTGTCAATCACAGCCAGTGAGCCAATTAAGAAAGAGCAGGGGTGAGGCTGAGCTGAGCTCGGTGTGTGAATGGGCACACGGAGCAGTGACTTGGAAGCTAGCCTGCTTGGGTGCCCCCATAGCAATCTGCTTGCTTTGGGGGCACTAGGCAGGAGAGAGGGGCCTGGAGTGCCAGAGGGGGACCCGAGAAGAGGGGGATCAGGGCTGCTCTGTGCAAAACCACTACACAGAGCAGGTAAGCATGACATGTTTTGTCATTTTTAAAAAATAAAAACGGAATCCTTTAAGATAAATAATGCCGCTTCTTCTTCTACTCCTTTTAACCATTACAGTGCAAAGGATTTTTTCTCCCTTCCCAGAGTTAGCTTTAACATTACACAGTTCACCTAAGTTTATCTTCATAGGTTTCCTTCACCATAAAACAAAACAATGGTGCTGCCCATTTCTTTTACTATCAGTGATAGCTAGTGCCTTAAGGAGCACTACAAAAAACTGCAGCTCAAAGTACTATGGGTATCACTGCTTCTAAAAATATCACTGCTTTAAAATGGAAATCATCACCATGGTGCCATTCATTTTTAACGGCATTCCACTTCACTTCTACAGTAGCGGCCAACCACACTGCGTCAGCAGCCATGCTCTGCTGAAAAAAGAATGGGTGAAGCCCATTAGATACAGGACTGTCATGTGTTAATATACAGGAGCAGCAGCACATGTTAACACATCGAATGGCAAAGTGTGAACAGGCCCTGATTGTTTTCATCAAATTATCTGCATTTCCAGTTTAATGGTCCTTTTAAATGCTACTGACCAAGTGCCTCCAAATCTTTGGCAGTCGTGTATCAATTAAATGGTTTACACATTGCGATTATCTGCCAGCTTGAGAAATGTCAACATACTTTGAGGTGGGAGGGAAAGCAAAAAAAGAGCCTGATAAACATCATTTAAGCTTTGTCATCTTTACTTTCATCATACTGACTCAATATATGGGAAGGAAACAGCAAGTTTAAGCAGCAAATCAAGCAATTAAAAAGCGACAGATATCACTAACTGTACCCCTGAGGTTTCAGCCTAACAAACCAGCTGGGCCGTCAATCCCAAACGGTGAGAATTTGAAGGCAAAATAATGAGGCTAAGAAGAGGAACTTTTTTCTTTTAGAAAAGCGATTATACGTGGGGGAGACTTGCAATGTGATGAGTAGATAATAATCACAATGGATGAATCTATGAAACATTGCTTTCCTCCAATGAGGGATGTCCAGGCCCTTGAGTACAGGATCTCCATCAGTGACTATCTTTAGGCGGCAGTAGAAGGTTGTGCAGTAAAAGGCTGTGGGATATGTGCTTTACTCCCCGGCCGCTCTCATTCTTGGCTTATCATCTGCTAACAGTAGCATTTGTGAAACACTGGATTTGTGCTGCTTGGTTTGAATAGTAGAAAGAGAGGCAAGCAGGGCCTGCTGGGTAAGCTATCAACAAGTGCCAGTCTCTCTCATCACAATATCTCTTCCCATGCATGTATTAAAGCCGGGTATACGCTGGTAGAATTTCATTTGTCAGTATTCGTTGTAAGAACGTTTGGTCGTTTGTCCAATTAGAGGGGTCAAAATTATGTTTGTTTTCAACTGCGGTGATGAGAAAATCTAAAGGGGCAGGATGAAAAAATTTTCTACGAATTGCTAACAGTATGTGGCTCATGTTTGGTAAACTCCATTTATTCCAAATTGAATGTTAATCCTTTTTGCTGCCAGGTCAGTACGTCATACAGGATTGTGTGTATATCTCACAAGCAGACTCCTGCCTGTCACCCGGTAAGGTGCGCACACCCGCCATGTTTACCAGGCTCTGTTTCCCCAACTGCGATCCCAGGACCGGCATAGCGGGTGCTGCTGGGTAGGTAGCTGAGCGGACGCACGTCCACTCTCCTCCCCTTCATGCTGCTGACCTGAAAGAAACGTGTAAAATGTCACTTCCGGGTCCTCCTGTCAGTGTCCCTGGTCAGCTTGACCGGGAAAGAATGTACTGCAATACAATCTGCCCTACAGTGGAGCACAGGAGAGAGGACTCGTCACCAAAAACAATCATCACGTAGGGGGACAAAGAATTAAAAGTAATAAAGGCCCCCCCCCCATTATACTTACCTAGATGGATGCAGCATCGGTCCAATACTGCATCAGTCCCCTGACGCTTCTAAACTGAGAACCGAGCGATCAAACACCGCCGATTGCTCGGTTCTCACAGCTCCCCAAGCAAAGAGCCGCTGACTGCTCTCCGCTCTGCTCCCTCCTCGCTCACTGGAGCGCTGAGCTGTGGAGGGGCAGAGAACGACCGTCTCAGGCTGTAAGCGGCTCTGGCGAGAGGATGAGCCAGGTGTCGGCCCGGGCACCTGGCGGATCCTGACTCCCATTGTCGTGATGACGCGGTGCCTGGACTGATTCCTGTGATGTCAGCAGAGAGCGGATTTCAGCCCGCTCTCTGCTCAAAACAAATTGCACTCCTGTGATCCACAGGGGAAGTACAGCCAAACAAGCTTTGGCTGGACTTCTCCTTTAAGTAAAAATATTTTTTTAAATTGCAAACAATTAAAGAACGCACTGCACTCGTGTGATCCACAGGAGAAGAAGTACAGCCCAACAAGCTTTGGCTGTACTTCAACGCTTTCCTGTGAAGATAGGAAGTTCAGGAAAGCACTACTGAGAGCGCAGCTTCGAAAGTTTTAAACTTAAGTGCTGGGGTAAGAATTTTAGTAAATAATTTACTGAAGAATTCTTATTTCGTTGTGCTCAATGTGATAAACTAAAAACACTGAGGGATTAATACTACTTAAAGGAGTTAAAAAACAGTTTAAGCACATGCAAACACATAATAAGAAAATAAAAAAACATGCAAGACAATCTTATTAGGTCAGTGATGACAAAAAACCTTGACAATGACAGTCATCACTATCCCTGTCCTCTTTGTTTTAATACACAGAGCTCTGACAAAAACTCTTCAAACCGTGATTACACAAACATCTTGATTATCAACAAGAATACCTTATCGGCTGCAGCCAGCAAATCGTCGGCCATCTTGTCTAGGTTGGACGCTTTTCCGGTGTATATGAAACACATCATTTCCTTGAAAACATCAGGTTCAACGTCCTTTATCTCCACACGATTCTAGGATTGGAAACATGACTAAAACTTATTCCCATTATAACAGGTGAAAAAGTAATAAAGCATGATATAAGCAGCGGGAGCTGAGCCACTGAGTCTTTGCTAGGAGGGAGTAGCAAGATGAACTAAGCTTGCTTGCCAGTTATAAGCAAGTATCTGATTACTGTCATGTTGAAAGACATATAATAGCAGAATAGGAATTTGGGGGAAATAAACATCAAAATCACATACTTATACGACACCAGCATCTCTACAACCAACTAAGTAGACCCTCTCAATGGGAGGCAATAAGGAGCCCTACTCTAAAGTCACAGATGAGTCTTTTGTACTAAAAGAAAAAACAATTAAAATGTCGGGCTGATCTGACCCCCGACAATAAGTAAACTCTGCTGCATTTTAGGGATGACACAAGCAACACAGACAGCTGGTCAGCGGAAAGTACAAATGACGCAGCCAGCGGCTGAGGAAAGTGCAAATGACGCAGCCAGCGGCTGAGGAAAGTGCAAATGATGCAGCCAGCGGCTGAGGAAAGTGCAAATGACGCAGCCAGCGGCTGAGGAAAGTACAAATGACTCTGGGTTTCTACTTTTGGGTGAGAAAGGAGAACCCCTTTAAAAGTTAATTTTTGGGTGTATACTGGCAGGACCAGATGCTACATTTCAAAAATTGTTATGATACTAGAATCTGGTTACCTAATTAAACTCCCCTTCCATCCCTCCTGACTTGGTCCTGGTATGTACAGTATCTCACAAAAGTGAGTACACCCCTCACATATTTGTAAATATTTTATTCTATCTTTTCATGTGACAACACTGAAGAAATTACTTTTTGCTACAATGTAAAAATGTAAAATAGTGAGTGTACAGCTTGTATAACAGTGTAAATTTGCTGTCTTCTCAAAATAACTCAACACACAGCCATTAAACCGCTGCCAACAAAAGTGAGTACACCCACAGTGAAAATGTCCAAATTGGGCCCAATTACCCAATTTCCCTCCCCGGTGTCATGTGACTCGTTAGTGTTACAAGGTCTCAGGTGTGAATGGGGAGCAGGTGTATTAAATTTGGTGCCATCGCGCTCTCTCTCTCATACTGGTCACTGGAAGTTCAACATGGCACCTTATGGCAAAGAACTCTCTGAGGATCTGAAAAAAAAAATGTTGCTCTACATAAAGATGGCCTAGGGCTATAAGAAGATTGCCAAGACCCTGAAACCTCATATCCAGAGGTAGACATATGAGTGCTGCCAGCATTGCTACAGAGGTTGAAGGGGTGGGGGGTCAGCCTGTCAGTGCTCAGACCATACGCCGCACACTGCATCAAATTGGTCTGCATGGCTGTCATCCTAGAAGGAAGCCTCTTCTAAAGATGATGCACAAGAAAGCCCGCAAACAGTTTGCTGAAGACAAGCAGACTAAGGACATAGATTACTGGAACCATGTCCTGTGGTCTGATATGACCAAGATAAACTTATTTGGTTCAGATGGTGTCAAGTGTGTGTGGGGGCAACCAGGTGAGGAGTACAAAGACAAGTGTGTCTTGCCTACAGTCAAGCACGGTGGTGGGAGTGCCATGGTCTGAGGCTGCATGAGTGCTGCTGGCACTGGGAGCTACAGTTCATTGAGGGAACCATGAATGCCAACATGTACTGTGACATACTGAAGCAGAGCATGATCCCCTCCCTTTGGAGACTGGGCCACAGGGCAGTATTCCAACATAACGACCCCAAAATACACCTCCAAGAAGATCACTGCCTTGCAAGAGAAGCTGAGGGTAAAGGCGATGGACTGGCCAAGCATCTCTCCAGACCTAAACCCTATTAAATATCTGTGGGGCATCCTCAAATGGAAGGTGGAGGAGCACAAGGTCTCTAACATCCACCAGCTCCGTGATGTCGTCATGGAGGAGTGGAAGAGGACTCCAGTGGAAACCTGTGAAGCTCTGGTGAACTCCATGCCCAAGAGGGTTAAGGCACTGCTGGAAAATAATGGTGGCCACACAAAATATTGACACTTTGGGCCCAGTTTGGACATTTTCGCTTAAGGGTGTACTCACTTTTGCTGCAAGTGGTTTAGACATTAATGGCTGTGTGTTGAGTTATTTTGAGGGGACAGAAAATTTACACTGTTATACAAGCTGTACACAAACTACTTTACATTGTAGCAAAGTGTAATTTCTTCAGTGTTGTCACATGAAAATATATAATGAAATCTTTACAAAAATGTGAGGGGTGTACTCACTTTTGTGAGATACTGTGTGTGTGTGTGTGTATATATATATATATATATATTATACGTATACACACACACACACACAGCATGAATGGTAGCATTATATAAACCCAGGAACCAGAAGCTTTTTGTCAGATACTGTATAACATGATAGCGTACAGAAACATCTCGGTTTCCCCATGAAAATTTACATAAGCAAGAAAAAGAATGCAGAAATAAAAAAGTAAAAAATAAACGGTGAAGCCCATCTGAAGCCTACCTGTTTATTATTGTAATGCAGCCAGGCTACTTATACAGTAATAAATCTGCTCTGTTTTCTGTGCATTTGTTCATAGTAAGTTCTGCTGCAAATCTCTTGCACACTGCTCCAATAAACACCACTCCAGCTCCCTGGGCAGCAGTGTGCCGGGGGAGTGTAGAAACACTTGAAACCTGGGCTTTACTCCCTGAGGAAGACACATGGTAATGTGACGTAACATGTAGAGAGGAGCCAATGACATCATGCCGCACAACTGGAAGTATGCGGAGTGCCATTTTACATCTTAAGGGGAAATACATGCTTGTATACTGAAGTGGACCACTACTGGGCACATTGCATTGTGAGTGATATTTTAAAAAAGTTTTTACCAAAACTATCGGTGGGATTACAGAAAGCACTATGATTATTCTTTTTTTTTTTTTTGAGTGAACGATGGCATTCTCATGGATGGAGATAGATTGAGTCCCTGAGATACTGTAGTGCAGAAACTAGTCGTGGCTAATAGAAGTGCATTAGACCTGATTAAAGTGGTTCTAAAAGGTTCAAGGTTTTTTCCTTAATGTACAGTATTAGGGTAAAAAAAGCTGGTTGCAGCTCCCCCACCCACATACTTACCTGAGCCCCATCTTGATCCAGCAATATGCAAGAGAGCAGTGACTCTCCTGGGTCTCTCTCATTGGCTCACACAGCAGTGGGAGCCATTGGCTGCAGTCAATCACAGCCAGTGAGACAATGAGGAGAGAGCATGTGGCAGGGCCGAGTCGCAGTTGTGTGTGAATGGGCACACACAGTGCGGCTCGGGAGTGAGCCTGCTCGAGTGCCCCTCTAGCAAGAGGCTTGCTACAGGAGGCACTCGGTGAGTGGGAAGACCGCTGGCAGGGGACCCAAAAAGAAGAGGATTGGGAGTGCTGTGTGCAAAATCATTGCAGAGAGCAGATAAGTATACAATGTTTGTTATTTAACCACATTACGACCGCCCACCACACATATACTGCGGCAGGGCGTCCGCTCTGCGCCGGATCACGTACCTAGTATCTGACACTCCTGTGTCTGGGGTGTGCATGCGCGCTGCTGATGAACCATCCCCACAGGGATTAGACACATCGGGAGCTGATCAGCGGGTACTGCAGAATCAATGTCTGCATGCACCTGCTGATCATTAGGCAGAGAGCCAGAACGGCAATCTGCCTATGTCAGTAGGGAAGGCATGGATCCTGTATTCCTGCAAAGCAGGAGCATGGATCCTGTATTCCTGCAAAGCAGGAACATGGATCAGGGCTTTTCCCTAGTTCCCTCCCCCACAGTGCAAAAACACTGGTTATGCACACAGTTAACCCTTTAATTGCCCCGGATGTTAACCGCTTCCCAGCCAGTGTCGTTAGTGCATTGATCACTGTATTAGTGCCATTGGTCCCCAAAAAGTGTCAAAAGTGTCAGTTAGTGTCCTGACTTCCACCGCAATATCGCAGTCCCGCTATAAGTCGATAATCCCCACCATTACTAGTAAAGAAATAAATAAAAATATCCAAATATCCCATAGTTTGTAGACGCTATAAACTTTTGCGAAAACTAATCAATATACGGCGTATTGGGATTTTTTTTTTTTTACCAAAAACGTAGCAGAACACATACTGGCCTAAATTGTTAAAGAAATTTGATAATTTTTCAACTTTTTTAGATAGGTTTTATAGCAGAAAGAAAAATATTTTGTTTTTTGTTTTCAAAATTTTCGGTATTTAGTTTATAGTGCAATAAATGAAATCGCAGTGGTGACCAAGCAAATACCACCAAAAGAAAGCTCTATTTGTGGGGGGAAATAAAGACATACATTTTGTTTGGGTACAAGGTCAGTCATCAGTTAAAGTAAAGCAGTGCCATATCGCAAAAAAAAAAATGGTCCGGTCATTTTCCCTCCGGATGATTTACCCCCCTGTAAATCATCCGGAGGGCAAAAATTCTTTAGAATCACTTTAATTTTCGGTCATTTGGAGAAATGAGAGCATCAGAGTGGTTGTCCCGGGATCACACAGTGTATGGCAATTTAAAGCGCAGTTCCGCGCCCACTCCCCCCCCCCCCAAAAAAAATGTAAGCATGTCCTGGAATCCAGCGATGTTGGC
>BLSH010380123.1:1558597-1571050 GCA_018402905.1 Glandirana rugosa
GTAGGTAGAAGTCGGGGAGAAGGAAGGCCCCGGCGCAGAGGCCGCGACACTGACCGGCCTCAGCGCACTACAGTGAGGGCGTGAGTCAGTGCCGTGCTAGTGTCACTTCCTTGCCGTGTGTCCGGCAGGGAAGTGACGCGTACACGGCTGTACTGCAGCCGTGTCGAAGTTGTGACGTATAGAGGACTTGGCATGTCCAATTCCTCTATACGTCACGTGGAGGGGCCAGCTGATCTTTTCCCTGCCTAGTTAACTCCTAGTTGGACGAACATAAAACCCCATGAAGTTAATGAAGAAGCTGCGTCTGTCAGTGAACGTAAGGAGAAAGGGGGTCATTTCTTTAAGCACTGACTGGCAGGAGGAGTAAGGCGGAACCAGCACATCACTGCAGTTACAGGTAGATCTTAAAGTGGTTGTCAACTTGTGACAACCACTTTAACATACAGGTAAGCCTATGATAAGGCTTACCTGTAGGTGCACTGCATATCTCCTTAACCTGTACGGTTCAGGAGATATGCAGTGTTGAAGCTGTGCCGACGTCATGTCGGCACATGCGCAGTGAAGGGACGGCCTGTGTGCCGTTCCTTCACTGTGATCGTGCCGTGACTGAGTGCGGGAGTGACATCACGCGACTCCGGCCAGTCACAGCGCCGGAGACGCGGCCCCGGAAGGAAGAGGGGCTGAAGATGGATGCGGCCAGGAGAGGGGACATCGCTGGACGCCGCAGGCTTCGTTTGCAGGTAAGTGGCACATAATGGGTTACTATGCGATGCATAGTAGCCCATTATGTTTCTACTTTAGAGGGGGGCATAGAGGAAGTAAACTCCACCTGGGTTTACTTCCTCTTTAACCTCTGAAAGATTGCCTACCCCTGCCTACTACAAATCTCATAGTTTAACTCGGGAGAGAACAATAGAGGGTGGCTGTGTTCCCACTTAGGCCTCATGCACACTGAGGCTGATAAACAGACGTTCAGGTGCATTTGGATGTTTTTTCCAGCTGCCCCTGAACTCATTTAATCAGTACATGTACACAGGGTCGTTCAAGGTCGTTTCCAGGCAGATGAGTGTAGAGGCTTTTTTTGGAACGCAAAAAAATGGGTTCAGATGCCAGTTCAGAGGCATTTGAAACGACACTAAACACGGTAACTCGTGTCTAGGAGCATTTCGTTTACAGACGTTTCCATTTTTTTAAAAAAAACTACTTTTCCAAAAACGCCCCTAGACGCGAACGCGGCATGCAAAATGCGCGTTTCAGACGCCAGCTTCTAGCTGTCAAAATAAATCGTTCAGGGGAGGTTGAATAAGCATCCCGTGTGTATGAAGCCTTACAGTGAGACCATGAAGAACAAGCATAGCCACCCTCTAAAAGGAAGACAGATTAAAGCAAAAAAAGAAAAAAAAATGTCAAGAGGAGCAAAGACTGCAATAAAAAGTTAATGAAGGTTAGATTCTTCCTCCCTTGCTTCTGTATTACCAAGCTGCAACTGGAACAAGAAATGAGGAAAAGTGCCAAAGCTCTCCATAGGTAGGCAACAGGAAATTGATGGCACCTTACAGTGTCAAGAGATTGGTGCTGGTAGATTTAGGTTTAGACTTAACACAGAGAGAGTGATGCCCTCTCAACATTTCCAAGGGACCACGTATTTCAAGAGAAAAGTTTAGCTAGAAAACAGAAAGTCAGACAGACAGAGAAATGGGCTGGCCAGCAGAAAGGGGAGAGCAGACAGAGGAACAGAGAGCAGCAGGCAGACAGAAAAGACAGACAGAGAGAGAAACCAAGAGGCCGACAGACAGTTAGACAGACAGAGAAACAGACAGGCAGACAGAGGGGCAGGTCGGCAGACATAGAAGAGAGCAGGCAGACAGACCAAAGAAGGCAGAGAAGCAGACAGGCAGGCAGGCAGACAGAGAAGCAAGCAAACAGGCAGACAGAGAAGCAAGCAAGCAGGTAGGCATAGAGAGAAGCAAACAAGCAGACAGGCGGACAGAGAAACAAGCAGACAGGCAGACAAGCAAGGCATACAGATAGGAAGGTGGTGCATTCATTTTAGATGGAAAACAGGTTGTGTCTTTTCCAGAGAACCCAGACATTTGTAAGCAGTGTTTACCCAGTATTTACACAATCCATTTGACATGGGCAGCACCAGATTTCACTAACGTCCCAGAATGCACTCTGACACCCCGGTGTGAAATGTTTTTTGCCGGTTCACATGAAAGCCGCGGCTTTCATTTTTTTCTTGGGTGAGAGAAGCAAGATTCCTCTGAAGTCACGGAGAACCTTATTTCTCTGCATATTTGTATTTATTAACATGAGAGGAAGCTGACATTTCAGTTCCATCGCCAAGGCAAAATTATGTAACATCTACAGACTCAATAAAACAAGGCCGCTGGGAAAACCTGCCCGAAGAACCTGTGGAACACTTTCAAGTATCACCAAGAAATAACAAGGAGCTGAAGATCCAAAGACGAGCACTGCAGTCAAACCGTAATTTCCAGCAAATCCCCTTCAGAGACAACACAGGAAGACTCCTTTAATGCAGAAACAAAAAGAGGATCATTGATCTCTATGAAGGCGGCCCTGTGAGCCTGGTGCTCACCATTCCACACCTGTGTTCCTTTTATGGGAATCCGGCTGGAGGATTGTGCTATGGGAGATCTGAATGAATGCTGGGCACAGGAAATACACCTTAAAACCCTTATTTCAGGATTGAGTATAATGGTGAAAAGGGACAACCCGTGCCCAGCTTTTACTAATATCTGGGGCCCTGATCTGCAAACAGTTATGGCTGAACACTGAGCTGCTGAATTGCCTACTGTCACCTTAAAGATGTACGTATGTAAAGATTTAAATGCAAATTTCACCCTTGCATAAGACTCCCCCAAACAAAACTCTGCATCTCTTAAAAAGCAGATCTCAAGGACATATTCATCTACATTTTTGTTCCAAGGCTTGCCCCAGGCAGATAGGCGTTTAAGCCCCCATGAAACCGATGACCTGTGACTTAAAGTGGTTGTAAACCCTTCCATATACCCAGTGAGGTGACTGGCCTCAGGTGATACACAGATGAAATAAATCCTTCTACATGAGTTGTACCTGTCTATCTGCTGTCTTCTCTACATCCGTTCAAAGTGCAGAATTTATAAAGCTTGTCTGAGCTGTCAGAAAGAAGGGGACGGAGAGCTGAAATTACAGTTCAGTTCTATGAGAGCTGATTAGAGGTAGGAGAGAGACACACCTTCCTTCACACAGCACACAGGAACAGAGCTGGGGCTGTCAATCTGTTGGAAGTCCCACCCCTGTCACCTTTTTTTCTCTTGGTGTCACAAAAACTTGTCAGAAGGGATTCATGCTGATTGCAGAGGAACGAAGCAGCAGACAGAAATTACACTTAGTGCCTTTAAAGGTTCTAAAGGCAGAAGGCTTTTTAACGTCATGCATTCTATGCATCATGAAGGTAAAAAAACCTTCTGGGTGCAAGCCCCCCCAACATTTACCTGAGCCTGATCTTGATCCAGCGATGTGCATGACAGCAGCGGCTCTCCCGGATCTCACTGTCCTCACTGACTCACAGCAGCGGGAGCCACTGCTGCTGTCAATCACAGGCAGTGAGCCAATGAGGAGAGAGCAGGGCTGAGCGGTGCTCTGTGTGTGGAGCATGGCTCGGGAGCTCTCCTGCTTGAGTGCCCCCATAGCAAGAAGCTTGCTATTGGGGGCACACAGCAGTGGGGAGGGTCCATGACCGACAACGGGGAACCCAA
Source organism: Glandirana rugosa (assembly GCA_018402905.1). Classification (NCBI taxonomy): domain Eukaryota; kingdom Metazoa; phylum Chordata; class Amphibia; order Anura; family Ranidae; genus Glandirana; species Glandirana rugosa. Next base: position 1,562,359 of record BLSH010380123.1, read on the forward strand.
AAAGAAGAGGATTAGGGTTGCTCTGTGCAAAACTGTTACACACAGCAGTTAAATGGAACATTTTTTTTTTAATTACAAACTTTAGAATCACTTTAAAGTGGTAGTAAACCCTCCTATCATTTTCAGCCAAGGAAGCTGCCATCTTGGCCTCTGTTTAATCTACAACTGCCAGGATGCTGCACATGTGATCAGCTATGACACCAGCCATTGGATGGTTTGATAGTTTGGTTTAGAGCACAAGCAATGGGAGTGTTACATTTCCGGCACGTGCCGGATATGTATCTGGTTTTTAAACTGTTAAATGGATGGGTTTACTATCGCTTTAACTGAGACAACTACACACTATAGAGGGATATGTTTTGTTCATATGTCTGAGGTTTACAACCACTTTAAGGCTCATGCACAAGACCACAGATGTAGGGCAAATCTGAACGGGAGGAGATGTTATTTTATGATTACCAGCTCTGTGTGTACATTAGAGATTAAAAGGTTGCAAGGCTGCAAGGCTGCTGAGTCACTGCTGGAGGGCATGTAGGGTGAGCCAAGCTGCTAAGAGAAAGGCCTGAGCGATTTCAGTGCTTCACATGGGGGGTGCTGGGATCCGGGGACCCACTTATTGTTAAAGGGGGCTTTCAGGTTCTGATAAGGCCCCTACCTGCAGGCCCCCACAGCCACCGAACCAGGGTTGTGGGAATGAGGCCCTTGTCCTCATCAACATAGGGACAAGTTACTTTGTAACACCCCCCTCCCCAATGCTGAGGGCATGGGGCCTGGTATGGTTCAGGGGGGGGAGGGGTGCATGTTTATGTGCCCCCCTCCCCGGCCCACTAGGCTGCAAGCTTGGATAAGGGTCTGGTATGGATTGGGGTCTGCGATAAGGGTCTGGGGACACCATGCTTTTTTTTTTTTTTTTTGTTGGTTTTTTTAGCATGAGGTCCCATTTATAAACCACACCAGACCCTGAGGGTTTTGGATTTTGATGGGGACCCCACGCCATGATTTTTTTTTTTTTTTTGCATGGGGTTCCTAAGAGCCTGGTATGGATTTGACAGGAACCCCACACCATTTTTTTTTTTTTTGGCATGGGGTTACCAAGAGTCTGGTATAGATTTTGACAGGGACCCCACACCATTTTTTTTTGGCATGGGGCCCCCCTTTAAAATCCATACCAGGTATAGACTGTGGTGGTGACCCCCACACATTTTTTTTCCCTTTTCCCTGGGATGAGCCACTGGCAGGTACCAGCTCAACAACCAGCATCTGTCACATTAAGTAGTTGCCTTCCCCTACAAATAAAAAAAAACAAAGTTGCGGTATAAAAAAAAAAACACATCTAAAAACGCACCCATGTCGCACTACAAGGTCGCACTACAAGATCACACTGAAAACTGGTTCGAGTCTCAGCTGCCCTAGTATGGACCTAGCTTTCATGGAATCTACCCCATGCTACATTCTAGATAACTCAAACCCCCAAAGTCTCAACACAAAGACTGAGTTCCCCCTTTCTGTTCCCTTCTCTGTGATCACAGATGGAGGGCAGAACTGAACTCAGGTTTGGAGATTCGTACCCAGAAATGAAACCTCTGTTTCAGGTGGAGAGCCCTTTTTAAATTAGCAGCGCCAGACAATGAAAAGTTCCCAACATTAGCAATCGTTTTATTGCACTTTATCCATCCTGCACCATCACTACTTACTTGCCTTGCATAATATGTTAATTAGACGCTTGCCCACATTTCACTCTAATTTGTTCAATAAAATGACTGGCGCCAGCTGCAAATTGCTCGCAATTTCTATGAAACTGATATTTTTATGACAAAAAAAGAGCCGATACACAGGTGCACCGTTATACAACTCTGGGAACAAAATTACACTTATTCTTCAGGCAAAAAAAACACAATTCATCTTCAACTAAATTTTAGTGGAGAACTGCAGTGAAAACCAAAATCCGTGGACCCCCCCTCATTCTTTAAATGCAATTATGGACCTCTGATGCACACAAATGTTCTTCCTCACTGTCAGAGCCTGGCAGACAGAACACTCTCTCTGGAATCTCTGGCAATCCTCTGTGTCCAGCAAAGAACGCATCAGTACCAATCATAGTGTGTGTCCAGCTGATCGCCATTATGGTTTGCACATACCAAAAAAGTGGAGTGGACATTAGATCAAATCGCTTTAAGGCCTCATGAACACTGGACGTTTGCCCAGCTTGTCTGAACGCCTTTCCTCCTGGCAGGAGAAGAGCAGCGTCAAAAAATCGCCTATAGCCGCGTTTAGCAAAGCATTCAGGTGCGTCAGTCATTTTCATTGGGCAAAATATTATTCTGCCTATTGAAATGAATGAACGCTTAAACGCCAAAAATGCCTAGCGCCTCCTCCAAACCTGCCAGGGATGGCACTAAGTGCCTGTTAATGCCTATATGTGCATGAACACAGAGTAGTATGTGCAGAAGAAAAAAGTTAAATGGCCTTTAAAGTGCGTATTTGACGTTGTGAGCACGAGGTCTAAAATACTGCCTAGGTTTGTGTGGATGTAGGCACACTGAATTAATCCCAGGCTTCCAAACAGCTTAACGTAGTTGTAAATTCTTACATATACCCACTTAAATCCTCTTACATAAGCTGTATCTGTTTATCTGCAGTCTTATCTTCTCTACATCCAAAGTTCAAAATGTATAAAGCTTTACTGAGCTGTCACACAGCAACAGAGCTGAGGCTGTCAATCAAGTAGAGGTTCCTCCCCTGTCACCTTTTTTCTCTTGGTGTCAGGAAAACATGTCGGAAGTGATTCATGCTGATAACAGAGGAAGGAAGCAGCACACAGAATTACACTTCATTCTCTTAATTGAGACAAGCACACGCTATAGAGCACACGTCAAGCACAAGGCCCGTGGGCCAAATCTGGCCCTCCACGCCTTGTCAAGTGGCCCTCGTACCTAGTTTTGCAGCTGAAACATGGTGGAACTCCATTCCATCACCTCCAGCTCTGACCCTCCGCTCCCGCTCCCCGCTGTCACACCCCCAGCTCTGACCCTCCGCTCCCCGCTGTCACACCTCCAGCTCTGACCCACCGCTCCCCGCTGTCACACCTCCAGCTCTGACCCACCGCTCCCCGCTGTCACACCTCCAGCTCTGACCCACCGCTCCCCGCTGTCACACCTCCAGCTCTGACCCACCACTCCCCGCTGTCACACCTCCAGCTCTGACCCACCACTCCCTGCTGTCACACCTCCAGCTCTGACCCACCGCTCCCCGCTGTCACACCTCCAGCTCTGACCACCCGCTCCCCGCTGTCACACCTCCAGCTCTGACCACCCGCTTCCTGCTGTCACACCTCCAGCTCTGACCCTCCGCTCCCCGCTGTCACAACAGCAGCTCCCGGAAGTAACAGATCCCTGCACACACTCATGGCAGGGACAGATCTCCAGAATCTGACAGAGAGAACAATCTCTTTGCAAAGTGAGGCAGATCCGCCTACACAGGGAGGTACTAGAATCAGGCCAGGTAAAAGAGAGATGCGAGGAAGCTGGGAGGGTTGGGATTGAGTTTCACTGTGCATAGCACATCCCTGAACCCTGCACGTTGTACGTAGCGCACTCCTGAACCCTGCACGTTGTACGTAGCGCACTCCTGAACCCTGCACGTTGTACGTATCGCACTCCTGAACCCTGCACGTTGTACGTAGCGCACTCCTGAACCCTGCACGTTGTACGTAGCGCACTCCTGAACTCTGCACCCCAGATACAACTATGCCTTTGAGGACAATCATACTGCTTATGCGGCCCCTTAATGAAATGGAGTTTGACACCCCTACTATACAGGGATATGTTTGTTTTTTTCTTTTTATATATTTTATGTGAGAGGTTTACAACTACTTTAAAGCAGGACTTCAAGCTCATCATTTTCAATTCTTGACATTGTGGATCCAGGATCTACATTTCCTTATTCTGCCTTGCCAACATTTTCACTTTCTACATCCTTACTGTAAAATCAGACCCCTTACGTTTGGGCCACGTGACAAGCGGCATAACCCGGGCTCTCTCTATGGTACACTTGTCATTACGTACCCCCTTTAGACAGGGAGGTGAGGTTATGATGCCACAAAGCAGCGGAGCAGAGTTTCCTTCCCTTGGTATCCCCTCTTGAAATTTCTAAAATTCTGCTTTCACTTTGATATTATGGGGAACTGAGTGTAGATTAAATGAGGAAAAAAATAAATAATTTAAACAACTGTCGTATCAGGCGGGTCTGAATACTTTATGAATACACTGTATATTGCTCGCAGTTTTTTTTTTTTTTAAATACCATAAAAACACTAATGCAGTGACAGTGACTCAAAGTATTACAACTAGGGATGCACCAATATATTGGGCGCCAAAAATGATCAGCTGAAAATAGGATTATCCGCGTTTTGCCGAAAAAAAAAAAAAAAAAGAGCGTCGATAACAGCATGCTGCATTCTATTGATTTCAATGCTACAACGCGTCACGTCGACTTCAATGCTACAACGCGTCACGTCGACTTCAATGCTACAACGCGTCACGTCGACTTCAATGCTACAACGCGTCACGTCGACGTCAATGCTATATCACGTCACATTGACTTCAATGCAAAAACGACAGCCACAACAAAGAGTAACTCCACTTTTGTTGAGGAAAAAACAATAAACTTTGTTGCGGATTCCAACCTTTTGTTATTCTGAAGAAATCCTTGTGTGTTTCTCTGTGTCCATGTGGGAAAGTCAGTCTAATGGGATTGGTTTCATAATTATCAATCAGTTGCAGCACCCGCAGGGCTCTAATGGCGTGGTTTTTTATTGGGAGTATCTCACCAAAAATTGCATTTTTGTCACAGAGGATGCCTGATATCTGACTTGTATCTTAGTGCAGACTTCTGGGAAAACCAGTGAGCCAATCACACAAGCAGGAAATTATGTTTCTGGGGGGCGTTCTGTACACATTTTGTGTACAGAATGCCTCCAGGTAACCTGTGTTTCTGCTAAGCAGGAACAAGGATCCCTGTCTTCCCCTAGTCAAAGCATCCCCCATACAGTTAGAAAACACTCCCTAGGGACACATTTAAATTTTTGATCACCCCTGGTGTTAACCCCTTCCCTGTCAGTATCACTAGTACAGTAGCAGTGCATATTGTTTAGCACTGATCACTGTATTGGTGTCACTGGTCCCCAAAAAAGTGTCACTTAGTGTCTGACTTGTCCGCCACAATGTCGCAGTCCCAATATAAGTCGCTGATTCCTGCAAATGTAGACGCTATAACTTTTGCGCAAACCAATCAATATACACTTATTGGGATTTTTTTTACCAAAAATATGTAGCAGAATACATATAGGCCTAAAATTGTTAAAGAAATTCAAATTTTTTTTATTGGTTAGGTTTTATAGCAGAAAGTAAAAAAATATTTTTATTTAGCGCAAAAAATAAAAACCGCAGAGGTGATCAAATACCAACAAAAGAAAGCTCTATTTGTGTGAAAAATATTCAAATGTGAAAAATATGATAAAATTGATTTAGTTTGGGTACAGTGTTGCATGACTGAGTAATTGTCATTCACTGAAAGCTGAAAATTGGTCTGGGCAGGAAGGGGGTTAAAGTGTCCTGTATTGAAGTGGTTAAAAAAAAATTAAAAACTGTCCATTTTGGTTTCGGGTTTTGGACAAATGCATCCTCAATTTTCATTTCGGTGCACCACTAATTACAACTACTGTATTTCTCGCACCATAAGACGCACTTTTCCTGCGTTCCTGCGTATTACGGTGCGAATACTAAAAAAAAAAAACAGTCCCCCCCCACCGCAGTGTAATAGAGCACCATAGAGCCCAGGCACCATAGAGCGCCGGTTGTGATTCTTAAACAGTGAGAAGACAGAGCAGCCCCAGCGGCCGAATGAAGTACTGCAGCGACGGCCGCTCGGGCTGCTCTGTCTTCTCTCTGAAAGGGGTCTGGCTGCAGAGTGGAGCTCCACCAGGTGCATGTGTGATGACATCATCACAGTGCGGCGGTGCCGGGAGATTTGAATCTCCCTGTCAGCTCTGTGTCAGGCTGCATTTCACGGACACAGGTATGGCTGTCTTTGATTGTCACTGGTATATGCTGTATTTCATGGACTCTGGTACAAGGCTGTATTTGATTGGCACTGGTATATGCTGTATTTGATTGGCACTGGTATATGCTGTATTTGATTGGCACTGGTATATGCTGTATTTGATTGGCACTGGTATATGCTGTATTTGATTGGCACTGGTATATGGCTGTATTTAATGGTCACTGGTATATGGCTGTATTTAATGGTCACTGGTATATGGCTGTATTTAATGGTCACTGGTATATGGCTGTATTTAATGGTCACTGGTATATGGCTGCACTGGTAAATATTTTAGTACACCATTTGGTTCAGAATATTTTTTTTTGTTTTCCTCCTCTAAAACCTAGGTGCGTCTTATGGTGCGAAAAATACGGTAGATAATGAACTTTTTTGGGGGTCAGAACATCAGCACTTCTTTGGGTAAATGAATTGTCACTTATGGTCCTCCTGTCACCCAAGCAAAAAGTGAGAAGAAATCTCAGCAGGGTGACAGAGTAATAAAACCTGACAAAGGTTCTAACCTTTCTCCGCTCTATGAATCTATCGGCCCTGGACCCCATACTATAATTGGCTCCCTAGAGCAGCCGCCTCCATTGCCGTATAGTAAGAGTACATAAAATGTAATGATATCTAGTTTATCTGTAAAGCTCAAGTTATTTATTGCTAATGCAAATCTCCAAAGCATCCCCCCCACACAATCCTCCTTCTCTAGAATCCACACCTTCCCATTGTAAGCCTATAATTTATTGCTCGCAATAAACAATTGGTGACAGTTGTATATTTTACACTGCCAATTTAAAAAAGCGAGCGGCTCCCGATCCCAAGCCCTGCTGGCACTTCTTCCAGTTAATCTAACGCTTTTTTACCCTTAAAACTGAGGAATTAGTTAGCGCTGCAAAGACTTAATTGAAAGCATATCAGCTGCCAACCTATCAAACATGAGGCAGGGTGACACGAGGCAAAGCATTGTGGGAGTCTGCTCAGATACAAGTCACACTTTGTAGTCATAACAATTGTGCTTGATGCAGACTAATTGGTCACAATAGCGTCTCAAAGCGGCTTTGTGCTGAAAAATGATCTAATATTTATGTTGCAGTAACATTGTTAAACACACTGTATCACTTTGAAGAAAAGACAATATCATGGAAATTAAATCTACATGAACAGGAAAAGTTTTTTTTTTAAATTAATTAACCGCTTCCGGACCACCCGCTGTCATTATACGGCGGTACTTTTCCGTTGAATACCGTTGTTATGGTAGCAGATAGCCACCATAACCCCCGGTATATTTTTTAAACAGTGGGCAGCTCGCCTTCAGATAAAAATGGTCTCTGTGGCGCAAAATCACTTATCGGGGGCACGAGAGGTGCCCCCCCTTCAGCCATTTTTCCGTTGTTTCCGCCATTTAGCGTACCCGCCAGTAGCAGTCGAGAAGACCGGGTCCGCTCTCCTCTAAGCCTGGATGCCGCCCACTCAGCTCCATAGCAAGGGCGGAAGCAACGTCAAACGTCACTTCTGCCCAGAGCTCGGAGAAAATTTTTTTTTTTTTTTTTTCAAATGACCTTTAATTTTTTTTTTAATTGCATTTAAGTGTAAATATGAGATGTGAGGTCTTTTTGACCCCAGATCACATATTTAAGAGGTCCTGGTATGCTTTTTTTATTACAAGGAATGTTTACATATATAGGAATAAAAGTGATGACTTTTTTTTTTTTTTTTTAAAGGACGGTGTAAAAATAAAAAATAAAATAAGTAAAAAAAAAAATTTAAAGCGCCCCGTCCCGCCGAGCTCGTGCACAGAAGCAAACGCATACGGAAGTCGCACATGTGAGGTATCGCCGCAATAGTTTGAGCGAGTGCAATAATTTTAGCACCAGACCTCCTCTAACTCTAAACTGGTAAACTGTAGACATTTTTAAACATCGCCGATGGAGAGCTTTAAGTGTCAAAGTTTGTCGCCATTCCACGGCGCAATTTTGAACAGTGACATGTTGGGTATTTACTCGGTGTAACATTATCTGTGGAAAAAAATCTGGCTAACTTTACTGTTGTCTTATTTTTTAACTCAAAAAGTAAATGGAAAAAAAAAGGTGCTTGTAAGACTGCTGTGCAAATACGGTGTGACAAAGTATTGCAACGACCGCCATTTTATTCTCTAGGGTATAAGGAAAAAAATATAATGTTTTGGGGTTCTAAGTAATTTTATAGCTAAAAAAAAAATGATTTTAACTTGTAAACACCGGATCTCAAAAAGAGGCTCAGTCCTTAAATGGTTAAAGCTCAACTCTAGCTTAGAATAGAGCAGACACGTGTAAGAAACCCCCTCTGTTCCCATGATTTTTACTATTGTTATTGAGAAACATTAAGAATAAAGTACATTCCAGTGCAATTCAATGCAAACATTCATGGGAATCACAGTATGTAAAGCACTGTGCAAATTGTCAGCATCACATGAAGGAAAGGATAGAGTCAAAGAGTCACCTGAGACCCCAAGGAAATTTTAAAGACCACTGCCCACAATGTACTGCAGATTAGCACAAAGATGTACTGGTACCTACTGCCTGTTTCCGGGTTTAGGGAGCATGTATGCGCC
>BLSH010380123.1:1597306-1632260 GCA_018402905.1 Glandirana rugosa
TTGAGGTGGGTGGTTTGAGGTCGTTTTTGTCTGTGGATGACTACAGTCTCCAAACGTCTCGACGATCACGAATGTCCTTCCTGTAAACTTTCCATCCCTATCTACGTCCTCTGAACGTACATATATATGTAATTATGACACAGTAATCAAATATGACCAACCCGCCACCCGAACGTAGGTGATATTGGTGAACGGCTGGCGGTTGGCGTCCAACTGCCGCTGTTCAACCAAGCTATAGCGTTTGGCTGCAGTATACTGCTGCCGACGCTCTAGCACGTGACACTCGCGCGCGCGGCCGCCTCCGCGAGAGCGCACGAGTGACACAGGCCCCCCCCCGGTCCCTCGCCCACGCCGCCGATGGGCGCTGAAGGGGAGTGATCACAGCTTCCATATAGAGGAAGGCTGTGATCACAGTCCTTCCCCCCTCACAGAACGGAGATCCGTGTTTACTTACACGGACCTCCGTTCTTTCACTCCGAGGGAGGCATCGCGGGTAGCCGCCGCACCCGCTCCCTGGCCCCCCCCCGGACACAGTGAGCACGCGAGAGCGCCTCCGCCGGCGCGCGCGCTCACAGTGCACGATCTCGCAGCCGTCGTCATATGACGTCGGTTTGCGATATCGAACCAACTTGTCGCCGTCAACCTGCGGTTGGCGGTCGGCAAGTGGTTATAGTGGATGCAAGCCCACCGCCCAACCAGTATAAACTAATGACACAGTATTAATGTATATATACATGCAAGTCTCCTGCATCTATCCCTACCTTTCAAATGTCCTTCCTGTAAGCACTAGCAGCTCTGCAAACCTCTGACATCAGTAGGTGTCTGTTTTTGCTGGAGTTTGGTGGGTGGAGTTGTGCTGTCACAAGCCTCCCCACCCACCTCTATACTGAGACATTGAGGAGGGAGGGAGGGGTGAGTGTAACATTTTCTCTGCTGTGTGAAGGAGATAAGCAAACTGCTTGTCACTCACAGAGCAAGGGGCGGATCGACTGTGTATTTCCCTGTTAGTCGGACTTTCTCTTCCTGAAAAAAGATAAGCTCATTACTCACAGTTGGATTAACTCTTTGTGGCAAGACTGGGCACAGATGATATGACATGCTATACTCTACCAGGCAGAATTATTAATTAAAACATTTTTTTTCGGGTTTACATCCACACTAAGTTTCTCTTGCTACTGGGACCAGACTTTATGGGGAAGTTTCACCACAGCCTAACTAAAGTGTCCTTAGTGGCCATGGAGACAGTCTGTTTGGACAGTGGAAGGGCTGAAAGGCCTTAACCATGAAGTTAAGGAACGTTAAGAGCTTTCACATTTCCCTACACACATTGAAGAATAAGTTTGCCTTAAAAATAAATAAGTGTACACATTTTTGCAGTTAAATGTTATGTTTTTGGAGTCTGCATAGCATTGCACCCATGATCAGCAGCTGCAGGTACAATGTCAGGCTCCTGCAGAATCTCAGGATAGCCGTCTGTCCATACAGCAGACAGTTACTGAAGAGCAGGAAGACCAATGAACTACAAGAGCGCTCACCATTGCCCTCGCAGTTCATTGAGAACTACAAGCCATCTGCCATTGTGGCAGATGGTAGTTGTAGTGCATTCATTAACAGATCACTGTGAATGAATGCCGCAGCCATGTGGGCGAAACCCTTCACATCCGCCTGCCTTTTAAATAGTGACAGCGGGCTCAGGGAGAAGATCCCCCACATGCAGCCACAGAGAGGGATCGGAGGGGCGCAGGCAGGTGCCCTTTGGTATCAGGTTACACCCTAAATACTGTTATAACATATAACCAAAGGTGAACTTATCTTTTAAAGAGTTTTCTATGAATTATGCATCAGTCAATTCCTTTAGGGTGCATTAGCACAGAAAACAGAGCATGAACTGTTGTTTTTTGTACTAAGCAAACATGAATTCATGATTAAATTCCCTTGAGTTAACAAACTTGCTTAAAAAGAAAAGCTGTACCTGGCAAAGTGAATGCCAACATTGCCAAAAAACACTTCAATGCCTTAAAACTTCCTGGCTTTCTTTTGAAACCAACACATCAGAGTGGTGATCTACTGTGCCCCAGCTGTGCTGTGTGGTTTCTGTGACCGATACCTACAGAATACAATAGTTACCTAGGGATTGGCATTGACAGGAGGAACCAATAAGCACAGCTGGGGACACAGAAGATCGACACTCTCAGTAGTGTTGGTTTCAGAATAAACTTCAGCTGGAGATTTCTCAGTTTTTTTGTTTCTGTCTTTGTCCCTGTTGGACGAACCCCCCTCTCCCTATCTTTCCTGGTAACCATTGTCATCAAGACAAAAAGTAAGGGAGAAATCAAACATTTTACAAATGTCACTGGAGCAGGAATGGAGAGGAAATCTTCAAATTGTAAAAAGTGTCAAATGTAGGATTTCCCCACACTTCCTTACACATCTTTGGGACAGGAAGTAAAGAAGAAAAATCTCCCCATGTGGATTTACACATTATCCTCTACAAAATGAAACAAAAAAAAAAGGGTTGGCTGGATTTCTACCTAAAGCCTGGTGCACACTAGTAGTTTTTCATTTTTTGTTCAACCACGCAGATTGAACGGGAAAAAAAAAATTGATAGCTCAGGAGGAGCAGCTGTACTAACTATCCGACATTAGTACAGCAGCTGTTCTATTGTGTTACGACAGGAAGAACATTCCGGTCAGCGCTCTCAGCCATTGGCTGAAAGAACTGATCGGGAACCGATCAGCAAACCTTTTTCAGTCTTGCCCCTTCGACAGAAGCCGGTCGAACTCCAGTGCACGTGGCCCGAATGTCGGCCGGTTTCTATTGAACCACCCGATGCCGCCCAACATTCGGCCCATGTGTACTAAGCGTTAAGCACTTCAATACCAGGCACTTTCACCCCCTTCCTGCCCAGGCCAATTTTCAGCTTTCAGCGCTGCCAAACTTTGAATGACAATTGCACGGTCATGCAACACTGTACCCAAATAACATTTTTATATTTTTTTTCCCCACAAATAGAGCTTTCTTTTGGTGGTATTTGATCACCACTGGATTTTTTATTTTTTGCTAAACAAATTAAAAAAGACCGAAATTTTTGAAAAAAAAAAAAAAAAAGTTTTTCTTAGTTTGTTATAAAATTGTTTTCTCCTTCAATGACTGCCACTGATGAGGCAGCACTAATGGGCACTGATGAGGCACTAATATGCAGCACTGATAGGTGGCACCGATAGGCAGCACTGATCAGCATTACTGATGGGCACTTATTTCTATTGGTGATGGGGGCTGCGCTGATAATCAATTCGCTGATTATCAGCGCAGACCTCCTGTCAGGAGAGCCGCCGGTCGGTTCTCCTGTACCCGCGCCTTGTCAGTGCAAACTGAGGAAAGCTTATTACTGCCACTTCCTGGTTACCTCTGATCAGCAGTGATTGGTCACAGCTGATCATGTGGTAAAGAGCCTACGTCATAGGCTCTTTACCAAGATCGGAGATGCGGTGTGTCAGAGTGACACACGGCACCACCGATTGACGCATATGAGCGGCCTATCCTGCTGGACATCATATGATGCCCAGTCAGGATGACAGAGCCACCTTGTGGAGGTCAATCTGCTACAAGCCAGTAGGGAAGGGGTTAAGCTGAGACATTCACATGAAGACTGTTTACTACTCACCATTTGAGCTTATCATTGGCTCCCGAGGAGAACGTAGAGCTTTTGATCACCTCCCCCATCTCCTCTCGGCAGAAACTAAAGTTATTGATGGTCCACATGTAGGAAAACTTCACAACTTTTATCTGTAGGGCATGAACAAATGCAAAACATTGCCTGAAAGCCCATAATAAAAGTAAGAGCTGACAAAGCAAGAAATTGTAAGACAACTATATTAAAAAAAAAATGTAAAGAAAAAGTGACCTGTGTATAACACCAGCTTTCAGCCACGGGGCCAGTGGACATCTCAGCCGGGGGAGGGGGACTTGGTACTCGCGACATCGCCAGTTTGACAGATTTTGTGAGGCAGAGAAAAGAGCCCTGACGGGCCTTCTCCTGTTAGGGAAAACAGAAAAAATAAATATTAGCACTTGTAAACCTCATGCACAGCACTTTATCAGAATCGGTCATAGACACGTAGTTTATCAAAAACCATGTATTTAAAAATATTACAGGGAACTTATACTGAGAGAAATACAGAGGGTGTCTCTGACTTCTTTCTGAAAATGCTTGTTGCCTGGCTGTCATGCTAGTCTAATGGCTTCTATACTTTGAGTTGCTGATGATCAGAATGATCAGGCAGATTAGAAAATCAGAATTTTAAATGCATTTATTTAACCACTTCCGGACCGCCGTACGTCGTTTGACGGCGGTACTTTGAAGTGGAATACCGTTGTTATGGTAGCAGATAGCTACCATAACCCCGGTATCTATTTTTTCTGCAGGCGATTCCCTGCAAGATAAAAGTGGTCTTAGCGGCGGATTCGCCGCGAGATCACTTTTATCAGCGGCGGGAGAGGTGCCCCCCCCCCTCCCGCCGATTTCCGGTCATCTCCGCCGCTTACCGGACCCACCGGCAGCGGCGTAGATGATTGGGTCCTTTCCCCCCAGTGTCCGTGTGCCGAGTGAGCGGCTGAAGCCGCTCACCCGGCTCCATAACAAGGCTGGGCGGAAGCTACGTCACAAGTCGCTTCCGCCCAATGCTCTTAAAGGGGACACTTTTTTTAAAGGGGCCATTTTTTTCAAAAGTTTTTTTTTTTCTTTTTTTATGCATTTAAGTCTAAAAATGAGATCGGAGGTCTTTTTGACCCCAGATCTCATATTTTGGAGGTCCTGGCATGCTTTTTTCTATTACAAGGAATGTTTACATTTCTTGTAATAGGAAAAAAAGTGATCAAAATTTTTTTTTTTTTAAAAAAGAAAGTTGTAAAAATAAAAAAGTAAAATAAATAATTAAAAAAAAAAATTTAAAGCGCACCGTCCTTGCGAGCTCGCGCGCAGAAGCGAACGCATACGTAAGTCCCGCCCACATATGAAAACGGTGTGCAAACCACACATGTGAGGTATCGCCGCGATCATTAGAGCGAGAGCAATAATTCTAGCCCTAGACCTCCTCTGTATCGCAAAAATGCTACCCTGTAGAATTTTTTAAACGTCGCCAATGGAGATTTTTATGGTGCATAGTTTGTCGCCATTCCGCGAGCGGACGCAATTTTGAAGTATAACATGTTGGGTATCATTTTACTCGGCGTAACATTATCTTTCACAATGTGGAAAAAAATTGACCTAACTTTACTGTTGTCTTATTTTTTAACTAAAAAAACTGAATTTTTTTTAAAAAAAAAATCGCGCTTGTAAGACCGCTGAGCAAATACAGTGTGACATAAAGTTTTGCAATGGCCGCCATTTTATTCTCTAGGGTCTTAGGAAAAAAAAATATATAATGTTTGGGGGTTCTAAGTAATTTTATAGCAAAAAAAACTGTTTTTAACTGAAAACCACCGAACTCCAAAAAGAGGCTCGGTCTTAAAGTGGTTAAAGGACAAAGGGTAACAATCACAATATCCACAGCATTATCAACTCTAGGCAACTCAGACACAGAGGGAGCGTGTATAGAAAAAAACAAACAGGTAAATAGAAAGATAGCCACTTGACTCCAGAGAGGACAAGTCATGGGATCAAAGAACACACCATTCCAATATAAGATGATGGGCAAGCCTCTGAATGAGTGTGGCATAGCTCCCTAGCTAGTTGGCCACCAAAAGTCAAAAACCTATTGTCTTCCATATAAGCATTTTACATATCCTCAATAACCACTTGCTGACCACCGTATAGCGGTTTTAGTGCTACAGAATGGCAGCTGTGCTCCGGATCACGTACTTGTATGTAATCCGACCCTTCCCGGTAGGGAGCGTGCATACGCGCCACCAGCAGCTTGCTCCCGCTGTGATCACACACAGTAGGAGCCCAGCAGTGGGTACAGCGACTTGATGTCCGCCAGCACTCACCGATTGTTTTGTTTACAGGCAGCACAGCGATCTGCCTATGTAAACAAGGCTGATCGCCATTCTGTTAATAGGGAAGGCATTGATCTTATGTTCCTTCAAAGCAGGGACATGGATCCATGCCTTTCCCTACTACAGTGATGGTGAACCTTGGCACCCCAGATGTTTTAGAACTACATTTCCCATGATGCTTGTGTAGTTGAGCATCATGGGAAATGTAGTTCCAAAACATCTGGGGTGCCAAGGTTCGCCATAACTGCCCTAGTAAAAGCACTTAACAGTACACAAGAACAGGTTAGGCACACAGTGAACCCTTTGATCGCCCCTGATGTTTAACCCCCTTCCCAGCCAGTGTCATTAGTACAGTGACAGTGCATATTTTTAGCACTGATCACTGTATTGGTGTCACTGGTCCCCAAAAAGTGTCAGTGTACAAATTGTCCGCTGCAATATCACAGTTCTGCTATAAGTGGCTGACCGCCGCCATTACTAGTAAAAATAAATAAAAATAACCCATCATTTGTAGACACTATAACTTTTGTGCAAAACAACCAATATACGCTCACTGGGATATTTTTTTTAACAAAAACATGTAGAATATATATTGGCCTAAACTGATGAAGAAATTTGATTTTATTTTTCTTATTGGATATGTTTTATGGCAGAAAGTAAAAAATCTTGGTTTTTTTTTTCAAAATTGTCGCTCTTTTTTTTGTTTATAACGCAAAAGAAAATAAAAACCGCAGAGGTGATCAAATACCACCAAAAGCAAGCTCTATTTGTGGGAAAACAGGACATCAATTTTATTTGAGTACATGCAATTGTCAGTTAAAGGAATGCAGTGCCACATGCTAGCACAATATGCCTTTACCATGCAGGTAAGGAAAAAAAACGTCCAGGAGGTTTACAAACGCTTTAAATTAATGATCATCAGTTTCGGCCACGTGCATCCTGAATTTTCGGTTTCTGCACCAAAATTTCCATTCAGTGCCCCTCTAATGAAAACAGTCCACCAGTAATGGTTCCTTATTCAAGATTATTATACGGGGCTTATGTAGATCATTTGAGCACTTCACAATGATTTCTTTCTTTCTTTCTTTTCTAGTTGTAATTATATGTGAGTGAATCATATTTTGGGCAATAGCTAGCTCTTTGATTGGTAGGGAATTTGCTGCACGGTGACACTTTTTGCTTTTAATAAGTGCAGTCTCATTAGACCAGTGGTTCTCAACTCCTGTCCTCAGGACCCACCAACAGGCCAGATTTTAAGTATTACCTTGGGGAGATGCAGACTAGAATACTGCAATCACTGAGCAGCAAATGATATCACCTATGATGCATTTCAGTTATCCTGCAAACCTGGCCTGTTAGTGGGTCCTGAGGACAAGGTTGAGAAGCACTGCATTAGACAGTATGACTGTGGGTGGAGCTTAACGTGAAGTCAAGATTGACAAGCTGTGCCAAATTCTGCCTTCAGTCATTCTGGCCATGTAAGCAGTAAATGTCACACTGACATTTTAGTAAAATAAAAAAATAATGAGACAGTGCTATGCACTTTAAAAGCGCAAGACACACCTGGCCACAGACACTTCTTGCACAGTAAGATGCAGTGATTTACCATGCAGGAAGTGTAATCCAGCCCCAAATCATAAACTTTTCAACAGATCCCAATGAACTCACCCAACAATCCAGCAAGAAATTCACAACAGTCACACGATCAGCAGAATGACAGGTAGATCTGATTCCAGAATTCACCTCGAGTATCTGTCTTAACAAGAACAGAAATGTATTCAGAAGCTTTTACTCCATATCTAGTCGAACTAGTTCTGTATATCAGGGCTAGTCTATAAAAATGGAGGTGATGGAATGCAAAGCCGTTACCAGCAGCAACCCGTTTAAATTCTATCTAGTGCTCTGAAAAAAAATATATATATATATCTGATAAGCTGCTTGGGGGTAACATCACCTCTATTCCCTTATTCCGGGCTGACACACTGGGGAAGATTTACTAAAACTGTACCCAGAATCTGGTGCAGCTCTGCATAGAAACCAATCAGCTTCCAGGTTTCATTGCCAAGGCTTATTTGAACAGACTGAAGTTAGGAGCCGATTGGTTACCATGCACAACTGCTCCAGTTTTAGTAAATCCTTTCCACTGCTCCTGCAAGGCCCCTTTTCACACAGCTGTGTCCGTGTGCAGGGTCAGTTTTGCTCAGCGGTGATCGATCCGCTGATCCGATGGATGACAGATCCGTCTCCACAAACTGTGCGGAGAAGGATCTGTCAGAGCTCCACTCTCCTCTATGGAAAATCAGGATGACAACCGACCCTCTGTCCGCTGTCATCTGATCCGCAGAAGGATGGAAAAATAGGGTTTCCATCCGTCAGACTTTACAGATCATGGACCGGATCGGAGAGCAGCGGATGTCAGCAGGCATGTCTCTGCTGACATCCGCCACTCCATAGAGGAGAATGGGGCATTCATTCAAATCCGATTGAAAAATGGACAGGCGGACCTGAGCGTAACGCCTGTGTGAAAGGGGCCTTAGTAAAACAATAGGATTAGGGACCCCCTTCTGTAAAATACACACTAGTAGAGGTCACCAGAAACATTCCACAACCATAAAGGAGCACAAAAGGACAAGTAAAGCGTCTACAAGCCATAGAAAGCATTGCTACCTTTAGGATATAGAGATTTTCAGTTACAAAAGGGATACATTTTACTTTAGATCAAGAAAATAAATTAGCAACAGAATTTTACTCAGACTACTCTTGCTTGATTGTAAACCTCAGACATAAAATATGAACAAAGGGTTCCTCCAGAGGTTCCTTGAGCAAAATCAATTTCTGACTGTCCGTAAGTTCTCACTGACACCATGGATCTTGTTAGCTATCTGTAAGGGGGTAAATCTTCCCAATGTCCACCAGTGTAAAGCCTCGTTACACATGGTGCGACGGTCATACGACCAAACCGCCCAAATATGTTGGCTGTTGTGTCTCGCGTACTAACGTGCACTAAACGATCGTACAACCAAGCCGAATGTAGTGACGTGTTACGAGCGTATAAAGAGGAAGTTCAGGTGAATGTGATTTGTGAATTAGGAACGTAGCTTTACACGAACGGACACTTCCGAGCGTTCCTGACTTCTGAGCATGCATGTTTTGCATGTACAACTTTGTTGGCCCAACTTCTCTGTACACACAGTACAACAGTCATACGACCGCTTGTTGTACAACCAAAGTTTTCTAGTCTGGTCATCCAACTTCTGTTGTACAACTGTCAGACGTCAGCTGTTCTAATCGCGCGTACTAACGGTCGGATGATCGTGCAACAAGTGGTCGTACGACCGTTTTCATACGACCGTCACAGCACCGTGTGTACGAGGCTTAAGGAGCATTCTTCCCACTAATGTATCATAAGCTATAGGTATAGTCATTTTTTGAAGGGGTTCCCTGAGACCACAAAGCTATTTCAAGGGTTCCTCTGTGTTAAAAAGATTGAGAAAGACTGCTCTATAGTGTACTTGTAATTGTACTCACTAAGGCTTGTTTCACACATATGCAAATCGGATGCGTTAGGACCAGGCCTATTTCTGACATTTGTTGCTTAAAAGGTAAAATCAGTATTTTTTTTGGCTAGAAAATTTAAAACCCCCAAACAATAAATAAATATATTTACACATATATACACACACACACACACACACACACACACACACACACACACTTTTTTTTTTTTTAGCAGAGACCCTACAGAATAAAATGGAAATAGTTGCAATACTTTATGTCACACCGTATTTGCGCAGCAGTCTTACAAACGCAATTGTTTTAGAAAAAAATTCCTTTTTCCGAATTAACAAATAAGAAAACAGTAACGTTAGCCCAATTTTTTTGTGTAATGTGAAAGATAATGTTACGCCGAGTAAATAGATATCTAACATTTCATACTTTAAAATTGCGCACATTTGCGGAATGGCGACAAACTACGGTACTTAAAAAATCTCCATAGACGACACTTTAAAATTATTTACAGGTTACCAGTTTAGAGTTACAGAGGAGATCTAGCACTAGAATTATTGTGGCACATGTGTGGTTTGAACACCATTTACACATGTGGGCACGACTTGCGCATGCGTTCACTTCTGCACGTGAACTCAGAGGGATGGGGCGCTGTACATTTTTTTTCTTATTTATTTTAATTTTTATTTTTACACTACCCTTTACAAAAAAAATGTTTTCAATCACTTTTATTCCTATTACAAGGAATGTAAACATCCCTTGTAATAGAAACATGCAGAACAGGGCCTCTTTAATGTGATATCTGAGGTCAAAAAGACCTCAGATCTCACATTTACACTTAAAAGCAATTAAAAAAAGAAAAAAAAAGTAATTTTATGTTTTCACACTAAACATTTTTTTTTTTTTAAAATGGGCCCTTTAAGGCCGGAAGTGACGTTTGACGTCGCTGCGGTCCTCAAAGGGCTTAGAGCCCAGTGAGTGGGGGCCATCTTGCCCTTACTCGAATTCTTGCCCATCACTCAATTGGATCGTTTCCGCGACTGCTGATCTCTCCCGCTGCCCATAAAAGTGATCCCGTGGCGAATCCGCCACTGGGACCACTTTTATATGAAAGAGGATCACCTACTGTGCAAAAATATACCGGGTTATGGCAGCTAGCTGCTGTCATAACCCTGGCATTTAAAGTCAAAGTAGCGACGTGCTTAGACGGCGGGCGATCCAGAAGTGGTTAAAGAGGAAGTAAATCAAGAAGGGATTTACTTCCTCTGTATTCCCCTGCAAAGTAGAAGCATAATGGGCTACTATGCATCGCATAGTAGCCCATTATGTGTCACTTACCTGCTAACGAAGTCTGCGACATCCAGCAATGTCCCCTCTGCAGGCAGCGTCCATCTTCAGCCCCTCTTCCTTCCAGGGCCACGACTCCGGCTCTGTGACTGGCCGGAGTCGCGGGAGTCGCCAGTCACGGCACGATCACAGTGAAAAAAACGCCATGGAGGCCGTTTCTTCACTGCGCATGTGCCGAAATGACGTTGGCACATCTAGTACACTGTATATCTCCTGAACAGTGCAGGTTTGGGAGATATGCAGGAAACCTACAGGTAAGTTATCATAGCCTTACCTGTAGGTTTAAGTGGTTGTCACGAGTTGACAATCACTTTAAGAGCACAAAGGCTCGGTTCACATATATGCGAATTGATTGCGTTTTGAACAGCATCTGATTTGCATGACATGTGAAACATTGAATTTCATTGAAGCTGTTCCCATATATGCGCTGCATCCGCAGTGCGTATTTAAAGAGTCCTGTGCATTTTCTGAGCACTGCAGTGTGGTTCAGGTGCAAATTTCAGGCTCATTGAGTTCTATGGGAACGCTTCTGAATCGCACATCTATTCAGGATTGCACTTCTACTACGGGAGTGGACACCCTCTCTCTACAATGTATTGGCCAGCACTGAAAACACAGCTGTAACAAAAATCCAGCCCTGAGCCTTGCAAATTCGCATCAAAAACGCTCCTGAACCACTAAACAAATTATTTTTTTTATTTGCAGTGAAAACGGGCATACAATTCGCAGCAGACGAGTGTGAACTCAGCTTAAGTGTCATTTCTGTCTGCTACATATTTTCCTGACACCAAGCGAAAAATGGTGACAGGGGTGGAAGCTCCAGCTGATTGAAAGCCTCAGCTCTGTTCCTGTGTGCTGTGTGAAGGGGGGGGGGTGTGCCCCATCCCTCCAATCAGCTCTCAGAGCTCTTCTCGTTTAGCTCTGCAGAGTAACTTTAGCCCATTTTTCTTCATTATTTTTTCACTTTGAACGGATGTAGAGAAGAAAATACTGCAGGTAAACAGGTACAACTTGTGTAGGAGGATTTGTTCCATCTCTGTGTATCATCAGAGGCTAGTCACCTCACTGGGTATATGGAAGGGTTTACAAGCAAATTAGAGCGGACTAAACCAGAAATCTTCACCTCCAACTTCCAGCAAAGTGGCGGGCGATTCCCTCACCAGCCGTTGTCATCTTCTCCCTAGTCTCTTCCAGGGGCTGGGGTTTCATGCTCTTGATTGGCCAGTTGGAGAATGATGACATCCCACGCATGCACACAGGAAGCCTTCATTCCCAGAACAGCCAGTGTGCTGGGAATGCAGGCTGAATAGCACATACACAGCTCAGTTTGCATGCAATAGAAGACACGCAGCATGTATCTACTGCAATAAAGAGTTTCCTGCTCGTAGGTTTTTATTGGGTAAAATGGTTGCCAACCTGTGACAACCACTTTAACCTACAGGTAAGCCTATAATAAGGCTTACCTGTAGGTTCCCTGTATATCTCCTAAGCCTGCACGGTTTAGGAGATATACAGGGTACTGTGATATGCCCATGTCATCGGGCACATGCGCATCGAAGAAACGGCCTCCGTGCCGTTCCTTCACTGAGATTGTGCCGTGACTGGTGGCTCATGCGTGGGAGTGACATCACGAGACTCCGGCCAGTCACAGAGCCGGAGTTCCCAGCCCCGGAAGGAAGAGGGGCAGAGAAGATGGACGTGGCCTGGAGTGGGGACATTGCGGGCTTCCAATGCAGGTAAGTGGCACATAATGGGCTAGTATGCGATGCATGCTAGCACATTATGCTTTTACATTGCAGGGTAACATAAAGGAAGTAAACCCCATCAGGGTTCACTTCCTCTTTAAATATAGTTCCACTTTTAATTTTCAATTTTCATAACCAATAACCATTGTGTTACTAAGGACTTTTTTCCACGGGGCAGTTTTACCACCCCTGAAATGTCCAAGAAACCATCTCATAAAATCAAGACAATATAATTAAGAGACTGGACCCACAGAAGCCATGGCATTGCGGAGTGTTCTACAGTGAGGCACATGGCAGCGTTGTCACCCTGTTGACAGGTTAGTCTTGAACTGGCTAAATATAGCTCAAATTTCAGCCAATTCAGCCTGTTTGTATCACCAAGCTCCACAAAAGTCAATTAGGAAAAAAAAAATAATCAAAAGCAGCCAGGTGGAAAATTGTTGGTTGAACGGGGACTGCGTCTATCAGGATCGGTTTGGGTATTCAGAGAGCAGCAGCTGTCATGGCTGCTTGAATACAGTAACCGGCAGAGCAGATTCCTCCTTCCACGCTGTGTAGCATGCATGACGAAATCTGTTGGTTTCCCCCACTCAGCCCATGGGCTGGACAAGAGAAACCTAAACAGGTATCGTCACCTTTAGATAGAGACAAATGAAAGTTCAACTCCAGCTAAAGCTGGCCGTACATTATACCAGGGCTTGACAAGCCCTAGGCGCCAAGCCACCGTGGCGACAAGATATTTCATCCTAGTGCCTGGGCTGCCGCCTGAATGCTCACCACGTTCAATGCGCACCCTTCCCTGCTATGTATCCCAGGCTCCGCTTGCCCATTTGCGGGCCTGGGATCGTCATAGCAGGTCCCGCCAGATGGGGAGGTTGTTGACGCAGAAGTGATATGTGAAGTCACTTCCGGGTCCCTGCTGACTGTTTCCCAGCCCATCAAGGCTAGGAAAGAATGTAAAGCAGTGTCAGGAGACTAGCTCGTGTCCAAGCCCGCCAGAAAGTTTGCACTGCGCCATGCTAATCACAGTCAGTGAAACATTTACCGATGTGCGGCCGCAGTGATCGGGAAATGTTTCACTGCCTGTGAATAGCGTGGTGCAGTGCAAACTTCCTGGCGGGATCGGCCATGTTCGGTTCCGAACACGCCGAGTCCATTCCTGGTGTCTACCTGCAGTACCCAGCCTGCTATATCTACTTGTGCAGTACTAACCTGTTGCTCCAGCCTGCAATCCATACTTGCTGTGTGCAATTTGCTGCACTTTCCACTGCAACCTGTTTCCTGCTGTGTGTAGTCTGCATAATCATCAGCTTCACTGGGTCCTACTGCTCACTTCATCTGGTATCCACCTAAGGAGAGATCTCTACACCTGAATCTCTCATCTGTGGCACAACCGGCAATCCCTGCTTCCACTTTCAGGGACACCAGGCACTCAGCCGCAAGCAGAGCCCTCTTAGCATTTCGGCTTCAGGATCAGATACATGACAACACTGTAATGTGCATTGCATTACATTCAGTGGAGCACAGGGGAGACATGCAGGATGTCACGTTAAAGAGAACCTGTCACCAAAAAATTCAACACATAGGAGACTTTTTATCCCCCATGTGATGAGAAGAAAAAAAAAAAAAAAAGTTTACTGCAGTTTTTTTAATTGTAAAAAAATTGATATTGTACCCAAGCACAAACCCCCCCCACGAAAATAAAAATTCAGGCCACCCCACCTCCACATGTACAAAAAAACTCACGTGGCAGGGCGCCCACGCCTGCAACCGTTGATTGCTATATGCATGTTACAAGAAAGCCAGAATGAACGCAATAATTCTAGCACCAGACCCCCCTTTGTAACGCTAAACTGATGACCTGTAGGGGGCTTTTAAAGCGTCACCCATGTAAAATATACGGTACTGACAGGTTTAAAGTGAATGTAAAGTCTCTTTTTTTTTTTCAAATAACAAACATGTTATACTTACCGCCTCTGTGCAGTTGGTTTTGCACAGAGCAGACCGGATCCTCCTCTTCTCGGGTCCCTCTTTGCTGCTCCTGGCCGCTCCCTCCTGTTAAGTGCCCCCACAGCAAGCAGCTTGCTATGGGGGCACTCGAGCCACAGCTCTCTGTGTCCATTCAGACACAGAGCCAAGACCTGGCCCTGCCCCTTTCTCTTCTCATTGGCTTACTGACTTTGATTGACAACAATGGAAGCCAATGGCACCGCACTGCTATCTCAACCAATGAGGAGAGGAGTCCTGGACAGCCGAGTCTCTCGTGCAACATCGCTGGAACTAGGTGGACCTCAGGTAAGTATTAGGGGGGGCTGCCGCATACAGAAGACTTTTATATCTTCATGCATAGAATGAAAATTCAAAAAACCTTCTGACTTTACAACCACTTTTAAGTGATTTTAAAGGTTGCACTTTAAAAAAAAAAAAAAAAAACACAACAAACATTTCATAGCTGCTCTGTGAAGAGGTTTTGCACAGAGCAGATGGATCTGCCTCTTCTCAGGCCAACCCTCCCCCCCCGCTAGTGCTCCTGGCCTCCCTGTTGCTGAGTGTCCTTTGAGCAACTTGCTATGGGGCATAGGTGTGCCTGGGCAGACCCTAATAACCCTGTTCAGGGTAGATTCACCCTGCTGCTTGGCTGCAGAGAAAGGGACTGTGGAATCTCTGTCTTCAGTCCCTTTCTCTATTTCAAAAGTGAGACCCCTGATATTTTACCTCAATTTTATTTTACCCCTGATATTTGCCCCTCAATGGGGCACCTAATCTCTGCCCTTCTGACACCATCCACTGCTCCACTGACACCAACCTCTGCCTTACTGACATTGTCCAATGCTCTACCAAAACTGTCCATTGCCCTATATGGTATGTATATATATATATATATATATATATATATACACACACACACACACACACATACACAGGCATGTGTACTTGAGCTTTTGGGTGCATGCCCTAATGCAATAGGCTGCAAACACCTATGTATGGGGGGCACCCGGGCAGGTGTGTGTCCATTCACACACAGAGCCATGTCTCGGGCTACATCCCCTCTCCCTTTCCTCGTTGGTTCACTGGCTGTGATTGACTACTGCTGCCTAAGCCAATGAGGAGTGAGAGTCCCTGGAGAGCCGAGGCTCTGGTGCACATCAATGGATCGAGATGGGGCTCAGGTCAGTATTAAGGGGGGGCTGCTGCATGGAGAAGGTTTTTTACCTTCATCCATAGAATGCATAAAGGTAAAATAAAAAAAATTGAGCCTGAAAGCTTGCAGCTTGGTTGTCATGCACAGCTGCTCGGGTTTTAGTGCATCCCCTTGGATATTTGTCATTCTATTGAGTATAAATACAATGACTGTTCCCTGAGCAGTGCGCACACACGGGTCACTTTATTGCTACATTATAACATCTGTCATCTTCCAATACAAATCTAAGACTTATAAAGGAAGTGGGAGATGATTGCACTATTCATCAATAATACACATGATAATATACCCGGCACACATACAGTAATGGGGGGTCCTGTGATCGCCCCCCTGTCTATGGGTAACAATGCATATTGTACACACAGCACCAGGTGATCACAGACCCAGTGAGATTGTTGTGATCCATCTGATGACAATACTGTTACAGTAAACACACACACACATAGATATACACTCTCACACACACTATACCTCAGCTCTATGGGCACAGAACTGTGATCACCCCACCACAGGAAGTGTTCATTCCAAGTCCTAATCAGCTGTCAGTTCCTGGTTCGTGGCCCCTCCCCCCTAAGGCTCCCAGGGGCCCCTCTTGCTTCTGGGTTCGGCTGCCCTCTGCCCTTCCCCCAGGGGACCTCTGTTTCTCCCCCCGGGGCAGGTCACACAGTGGCACCCTATGGAGGGAGGGGGAAGTTAGGGAAGGCTCACTATCCTACAAGCCAGAAACCCTGCAGAGGAGCAGCACGCATGCGCGGGCCGTGAGGCGGTGGGACGCACGCTCAGTACGTCTTCCCTCACGAAGCCAGAAGCGACGCATGCGTAGAGTAAACCACTGGGGGGCTGCGCAGGCGTGCTGTGAAAAGCGTCGACACACTCACCAAATTGTCCAAAAGCTCTGTCTAGGCTCTCTTAACGGAGCTCACAGCGGTATACGAGAACGGCAGCTGTCAGGGGACTGGCCGCCGCCGGTGGTGGGGTTGTTCATTTTCAAAAGCGTCCCGACCTCCCTAAGCGCACGGCAGAACGTGACGGCCGGCCGTGACGTGAGGCGCTGCGAGGCTGGAGCTGCTGGGAAGGCGCGCATGCGCGATGCGTCCTGCGAGTCCATGCTTCCGCCAGCACTTAGGAATTGTTCACCTCATATTATTTACAGTAAACAGAGACGGTGGCCAATGCCCCAGGGAGACATTACACCAGGGATGTCGAACTGGCGGCCCCCCAGCTGTTGTGAAACTACAAGCCCCATCATGCCCCTGCCTGTGGGAGTCATGCTTTTGACTGTCAGCCTTGCAATGCCTCATGGGACTTGTAGTTTCGCAACAGCTGGAGGGCCACCAGTTTGACACCTGTGCATTACACAGTGTGCGTTACTGTTATCACACCCTCATTTTATAATAAACAAATTCCTCTGACATGGTCAGCTTTTTCATGTAAAATAGCCTGTGCTGAGAATGGCTTTGTGACAACCCTCTGAAAATGCTACTTGCCTGGCTGCTTCAGGCCCTTATGCTATCTTAGTCATGTCCTGGAATAAGCATGCTGCTAGTAAAGTCAGAGCCCCTGCGCTGCAGTGACTTAGGAAGTCAGAACTAGGGTTGCCACCTCATCCCTTTAAACCCGAACACATATGAATTACACAGGATCTGTGGCTGATTAAGGTGGTAATTAAACCCACTTGGTGCCTTATCTGCATTAAATTAGCCTCAGAACCTGTGCAATTCATATGTGTTCGGGTTTAAAGGGATGAGGTGGCGTGGCAACCCTAGTCAGAACTCCTGCGCTGCAGTGCCTTAGGAAGTCAGTGATGTCAGAGCTCCTGCGCTGCAGTGCCTTAGGAAATCAGAGCTCCTGCGCTGCAGTGCCTTAATAAGTCAGAGCTCCTGCACTGCAGTGCCTTAGGAAGTCAGAGCTCCTACACTGCAGTGACTTAGGAAGTCAGAGCCCCTGCACTGCAGTGACTTAGGATGTCGGAGCTCCTGCACTGCAGTGCCTTAGGAAATCAGAGCTCCTGCGCTGCAGTGCCTTAATAAGTCAGAGCTCCTGCACTGCAGTGACTTTCGAAGTCAGAGCTCCTGCACTGCAGTGCCTTAGGAAGTTAGAGCTCCTACACTGCAGTGACTTAGGAAGTCAGAGCTTCTGCGCTGCAGTGACTTTCGAAGTCAGAGCTCCTGCACTGCAGTGCCTTAGGAATTCAGAGCTCCTGCACTGTAGTTCCTTAGGAAGTCAGTGCTCCTGCGTTGCAGTGACTTAGGAATTCAGAGCTCCTGCACTGTAGTTCCTTAGGAAGTCAGAGCTCCTGCGCTGCAGTGACTTAGGAAGTCAAAGCCCCTGCGCTGCAGTGACTTAGGAAGTCAGAGCCCCTGTGCTGCAGTGACTTAGGAAGTCAGAGCTCCTGCGCTGCAGTGACTTAGGAAGTCAGGCCTCCTGCACTGCAGTGCCTTAGGAAGTCAGTGATGTCAGAGCTCCTGCTCTGCAGTGACTTAGAAAGTCAGAGCTCCTGCGCTGCAGTGACTTAGGAAGTCAAAGCCCCTGCGCTGCAGTGACTTAGGAAGTCAGAGCCCCTGTGCTGCAGTGACTTAGGAAGTCAGAGCTCCTGCGCTGCAGTGACTTAGGAAGTCAGACCTCCTGCACTGCAGTGCCTTAGGAAGTCAGTGATGTCAGAGCTCCTGCTCTGCAGTGACTTAGAAAGTCAGAGCTCCTGCACTGGAGTGCCGTAGGAAATCAGAGCTCCTGCGCTGCAGTGCCTTAAGAAGTCAGAGCTCCTGCGCTGCATTGACTTTCGAAGTCAGAGCTCCTGCGCTGCAGTGCCTTAGGAAGTCAGAGCTCCTGCACTGCAGTGCCTTAGGAAGTCAGAGCTCCTACACTGCAGTGACTTAGGAAGTCAGAGCTCCTGCGCTGCAGTGACTTTCGAAGTCAGAGCTCCTGCACTGTAGTGACTTAGGAATTCAGAGCTCCTGCACTGTAGTTCCTTAGGAAGTCAGAGCTCCTGTGCTGCAGTGACTTAGGAAGTCAAAGCCCCTGCGCTGCAGTGACTTAGGAAGTCAGAGCCCCTGCGCTGCAGTGACTTAGGAAGTCAGAGCTCCTGCGCTGCAGTGACTTAGGAAGTCAGACCTCCTGCACTGCAGTGCCTTAGGAAGTCAGAGCCCCTGTGCTCCAGTGACTAACGCAGTCAGAGCTCCTGCACTGCAGTGCCTCAGGAAGTCAGAGCTCCTGCGCTGCAGTGCCTTAGGAAGTCAGAGCTCCTGCACTGCAGTGCCTTAGGAAGACAGAGCTCCTACACTGCAGTGACTTAGGAAGTCAGAGCTCCTGCGCTGCAGTGACTTTCGAAGTCAGAGCTCCTGCACTGCAGTGCCTTAGGAATTCATAGCTCCTGCACTGTAGTTCCTTAGGAAGTCAGAGCTCCTGCGCTGCAGTGACTTAGGAAGTCAGAGCTCCTGTGCTGCAGTGACTTAGGAAGTCAAAGCCCCTGCGCTGCAGTGACTTAGGAAGTCAGAGCCCCTGCACTGCAGTGACTTAGGAAGTCAGAGCTCCTGCACTGCAGTGCCTTAGGAAGTCAGAGCCCCTGTGCTCCAGTGACTAACGCAGTCAGAGCTCCTGCGCTGCAGTGCCTCAGGAAGTCCGAGCTCCTGCGCTGCAGTGCCTTAGGAAGTCAGAGCTCCTGCACTGCAGTACCTTAGGAAGTTAGACCTCCTGCACTGCAGTGCCTTAGGAAGTCAGAGCCCCTGTGCTCCAGTGACTAACGCAGTCAGAGCTCCTGCGTTGCAGTGCCTCAGGAAGTCAGAGCTCCTGCATTGCAGTGCCTTAGGAAGTCAGAGCTTCTGCACTGCAGTGCCTTAGGAAGTCAGAGCTCCTACACTGCAGTGACTTAGGAAGTCAGAGCTCCTGCGCTGCAGTGACTTTCGAAGTCAGAGCTCCTGCACTGCAGTGCCTTACAGAAGTCAGAGCCCCTGCGCTTAAGGTTGCCACATCATCCCTTTAACCCAGGACACATATCGATTGCACAGGTTCTGTGGCTGATGAAGGTGGTAATTAAACTCACTTGGTGCCTTACCTGCATTAAATTAGCCTCAGAACCTGTGTAATTCATATGTGTCCTGGATTAAAGGGATGATGTGGCAACCCTACCTGCGCTCCAGTGACTAACGAAGTCAGAGCTCCTGCGCTGCAGTGACTTAGGAAGTCAGAGCTCCTGCGCTGCAGTGACTTAGGAAGTCAGAGCTCCTGCGCTGCAGTGCCTTAGGAAGTCAGAGCTCTTGCTCTGCAGTGACTCAGGAAGTCAGAGCTCCTGCCCTGCAGTGATTTAGGAAGTCAGAGCCTCTGCACTGCAGTGACTTAGGAAGTCAGAGCTCCTGCGCTGCAGTGACTTAGTAAGTCAGAGCTCCTGCGCTGCAGTGCCTTAGGAAGTCAGAGCTCCTGCGCTGCAGTGACTTAGGAAGTCAGAGCTCCTGCACTGCAGTGCCTCAGGAAGTCAGAGCTCCTACACTGCAGTGACTTAGGAAGTCAGAGCTCCTGCGCTGCAGTGACTTTCGAAGTCAGAGCTCCTGCACTGCAGTGCCTTAGGAATTCATAGCTCCTGCACTGTAGTTCCTTAGGAAGTCAGAGCTCCTGCGCTGCAGTGACTTAGGAAGTCAGAGCTCCTGTGCTGCAGTGACTTAGGAAGTTAAAGCCCCTGCGCTGCAGTGACTTAGGAAGTCAGAGCTCCTGCACTGTAGTTCCTTAGGAAGTCAGAGCTCCTGCGCTGCAGTGACTTAGGAAGTCAGAGCTCCTGTGCTGCAGTGACTTAGGAAGTCAAAGCCCCTGCGCTGCAGTGACTTAGGAAGTCAGAGCCCCTGTGCTCCAGTGACTAACACAGTCAGAGCTCCTGCGCTGCAGTGCCTCAGGAAGTCCGAGCTCCTGCGCTGCAGTGCCTTAGGAAGTCAGAGCTCCTGCACTGCAGTGCCTTAGGAAGTTAGATCTCCTGCACTGCAGTGCCTTAGGAAGTCAGAGCCCCTGTGCTCCAGTGACTAACGCAGTCAGAGCTCCTGCGTTGCAGTGCCTCAGGAAGTCAGAGCTCCTGCATTGCAGTGCCTTAGGAAGTCAGAGCTTCTGCACTGCAGTGCCTTAGGAAGTCAGAGCTCCTACACTGCAGTGACTTAGGAAGTCAGAGCTCCTGCGCTGCAGTGACTTTCGAAGTCAGAGCTCCTGCACTGCAGTGCCTTACGGAAGTCAGAGCCCCTGCGCTTAAGGTTGCCACATCATCCCTTTAATCCAGGACACATATCGATTGCACAGGTTCTGTGGCTGATGAAGGTGGTAATTAAACTCACTTGGTGCCTTACCTGCATTAAATTAGCCTCAGAACCTGTGTAATTCATATGTGTCCTGGATTAAAGGGATGATGTGGCAACCCTACCTGCGCTCCAGTGACTAACGAAGTCAGAGCCTCTGCGCTGCAGTGACTTAGGAAGTCAGAGCTCCTGCGCTGCAGTGACTTAGGAAGTCAGAGCTCCTGCGCTGCAGTGCCTTAGGAAGTCAGAGCTCCTGCGCTGCAGTGACTTAGGAAGTCAGAGCTCCTGCGCTGTAGTGCCGTAGGAAGGCAGAGCTCCTGCACTGCAGTGACTTAGGAAGGCAGAGCTCCTGCGCTGCAGTGACTCAGGAAGTCAGAGCCCCTGCGCTGCAGTGACTTAGGAAGTTAGAGCCCCTGCGCTGCAGTCACTTAGGAAGTCAGAGCTCCTGCGCTGCAGTGACTTAGGAGGTCAGAGTTCCTGCACTGCAGTGCCTTAGGAAGTCAGAGCCCCTGCACTGCAGTGCCTTAGGAAGTTAGACCTCCTGCACTGCAGTGCCTTAGGAAGTCAGAGCCCCTGTGCTCCAGTGACTAACGCAGTCAGAGCTCCTGCTTTGCAGTGCCTCAGGAAGTCAGAGCTCCTGCACTGCAGTGCCTTAGGAAGTCAGAGCTTCTGCACTGCAGTGCCTTAGGAAGTCAGAGCTCCTACACTGCAGTGACTTAGGAAGTCAGAGCTCCTGCGCTGCAGTGACTTTCGAAGTCAGAGCTCCTGCACTGCAGTGCCTTACGGAAGTCAGAGCCCCTGCACTTAAGGTTGCCACATCATCCCTTTAATCCAGGACACATATCGATTGCACAGGTTCTGTGGCTGATGAAGGTGGTAATTAAACTCACTTGGTGCCTTCCCTGCATTAAATTAGCCTCAGAACCTGTGTAATTCATATGTGTCCTGGATTAAAAGGGATGATGTGGCAACCCTACCTGCGCTCCAGTGACTAACGAAGTCAGAGCTCCTGCGCTGCAGTGACTTAGGAAGTCAGAGCTCCTGCGCTGCAGTGACTTAGGAAGTCAGAGCTCCTGCGCTGCAGTGCCTTAGGAAGTCAGAGCTCTTGCTCTGCAGTGACTCAGGAAGTCAGAGCTCCTGCCCTGCAGTGATTTAGGAAGTCAGAGCCTCTGCACTGCAGTGACTTAGGAAGTCAGAGCTCCTGCGCTGCAGTGACTTAGGAAGTCAGAGCTCCTGCGCTGCAGTGACTTAGGAAGTCAGAGCTCCTGCGCTGCAGTGCCTTAGGAAGTCAGAGCTCCTGCGCTGCAGTGACTTAGGAAGTCAGAGCTCCTGCGCTGCAGTGCCTTAGGAAGTCAGTGCCTTAGGAAATCAGAGCTCTTGCTCTGCAGTGACTCAGGAAGTCAGAGCTCCTGCGCTGCAGTGACTTAGGAAGTCAGAGCTCCTGCGCTGTAGTGCCGTAGGAAGTCAGAGCTCCTGCACTGCAGTGACTTAGGAAGGCAGAGCTCGTGCGCTGCAGTGACTTAGGAAGTCAGAGCCCCTGCGCTGCAGTGACTTAGGAAGTTAGAGCCCCTGTGCTGCAGTGACTTAGGAAGTCAGAGCTCCTGCGCTGCAGTGACTTAGGAGGTCAGAGTTCCTGCGTTGCAGTGCCTTAGGATGTCAGAGCTCCTGCGCTGCAGTGACTTAAGAAGTCAGATCTCCTGCACT
The DNA here is from genome assembly GCA_018402905.1 of Glandirana rugosa. Taxonomy (NCBI): domain Eukaryota; kingdom Metazoa; phylum Chordata; class Amphibia; order Anura; family Ranidae; genus Glandirana; species Glandirana rugosa. The sequence continues at coordinate 1,620,077 of BLSH010380123.1, forward strand.
GCAGTGACTTAGGAAGTCAGTGATGTCAGAGAGAAACCAAAGGATTTCCGTGCTCAACTTGCTGACCAGCCTGCGACCAACCGAATCGACCTGTCTAACAGTATGCGTTAAAAACAGGGGCTTGGTTACACATATTTGCAGATGCGTGCGTAAGTTAGAGGGCCCTGGCAAGGCTCCTTGTATCCTCTAGAACCTACCTCTGACTTATAAGACCTGCAAATGTTTGTAACCAGTGCCTTAGGAATTCAGAGCTCCTGCGCTGCAGTGACTTAGGAAGTCAGAGCTCCTGCGCTGCAGTGACTTAGGAAGTCAGAGCCCCTGCGCTGCAGTGACTTAGGAAGTCAGAGTTCCTGTGCTGCAGTGCCTTAGGAAGTCAGAGCTCCTGCGCTGCAGTGACTTAGGAAGTCAGAGCTCCTGCACTGCAGTGACATTCGAAGTCAGAGCTCCTGAGCTGCAGTGACTTAGGAAGTCAGAGCTCCTGCGCTGCAATGACTTAGGAAGTCAGAGCTCCTGCGCTGCAGTGCCTTAGGAGGTCAGAGCTCCTGCGCTGCAGTGACTTAGGAAGTCAGAGCTCCTGCGCTGTAGTGCCGTAGGAAGTCAGAGCTCCTGCACTGCAGTGACTTAGGAAGGCAGAGCTCCTGCGCTGCAGTGACTCAGGAAGTCAGAGCCCCTGCGCTGCAGTGACTTAGGAAGTTAGAGCCCCTGCGCTGCAGTGACTTAGGAAGTCAGAGCTCCTGCGCTGCAGTGACTTAGGAGGTCAGAGTTCCTGCACTGCAGTGCCTTAGGAAGTCAGAGCTCCTGCGCTGCAGTGACTTAGGAAGTCAGAGCTCCTGCGCTGCAGTGCCTTAGGAAGTCAGTGCCTTAGGAAATCAGAGCTCTTGCTCTGCAGTGACTCAGGAAGTCAGAGCTCCTGCCCTGCAGTGATTTAGGAAGTCAGAGCCTCTGCACTGCAGTGACTTAGGAAGTCAGAGCTCCTGCGCTGCAGTGACTTATGAAGTCAGAGCTCCTGCGCTGCAGTGCCTTAGGAAGTCAGAGCTCCTGCGCTGCAGTGACTTAGGAAGTCAGAGCTCCTGCGCTGTAGTGCCGTAGGAAGTCAGAGCTCCTGCACTGCAGTGACTTAGGAAGGCAGAGCTCGAGCGCTGCAGTGACTTAGGAAGTCAGAGCCCCTGCGCTGCAGTGACTTAGGAAGTTAGAGCCCCTGTGCTGCAGTGACTTAGGAAGTCAGAGCTCCTGCGCTGCAGTGACTTTCGAGGTCAGAGTTCCTGCACTGCAGTGCCTTAGGAAGTCAGAGCCCCTGTGCTCCAGTGACTAACGAAGTCAGAGCTCCTGCGCTGCAGTGCCTTAGGAAGTCAGAGCTCCTGCGCTGCAGTGACTTAGGAAGTCAGAGCTCCTGCCTTGCAGTGACTTAGGAAGTCAGAGCCCCTGCGCTGCAGTGCCTTAGGAAGTCAGAGCTCCTGCGCTGCAGTGACTTAGGAAGTCCGAGCTCCTGCACTGCAGTGACTTAGGAAGTCAGAGCTCCTGCGCTAGAGTGACTTAGGAAGTCAGAGCTCCTGCGCTGCAGTGCCTTAGGAAGTCAGAGATCCTGCGCTGCAGTGCCTTAGGAAGTCAGAGCTCCTGCGTTGCAGTGCCTTAGGATGTCAGAGCTCCTGCGCTGCAGTGACTTAAGAAGTCAGATCTCCTGCACTGCAGTGACTTAGGAAGTCAGTGATGTCAGAGAGAAACCAAAGGATTTCCGTGCTCAACTTGCTGACCAGCCTGCGACCAACCGAATCGACCTGTCTAACAGTATGCGTTAAAAACAGGGGCTTGGTTACACATATTTGCAGATGCGCGCGTAAGTTAGAGGGCCCTGGCAAGGCTCCCTGTATCCTCTAGAACCTACCTCAGAGCTCCTGCACTGCAGTGACATTCGAAGTCAGAGCTCCTGCGCTGCAGTGCCTTAGGAATTCAGAGCTCCTGCACTGCAGTGACTTAGGAAGTCAGAGCTCCTGCGCTGCAGTGACTTAGGAAGTCAGAGCCCCTGCGCTGCAGTGACTTAGGAAGTCAGAGCCCATGCGCTGCAGTGACTTAGGAAGTCAGATATGGTGTTCTTCAAGACACTCTCCAGTGTCTCCTTTCTAGCTGGCACACCCAATAAAGCTGATATGAGAGCAGGGGAAATTCTAACACACAGTCTCAGGGATTATCTCACAGATCTGTACTCTCACCCTGTCCTGGGACAGTCAGTAGCCCTTTCTGCCAACCTCCAAGCGACACTTTGCCACTGCAGTATCAGACCGAATCCAAGGACATCCTCCCTCTGTCAGCTTCTATGGAACTGTGGGTTGCAGCTTCATCATCTGGATAGACCTCGATTAGGCCTAGCAGCCGGAAGCCTCCTGGATAGGCTCTCGGGCCTAGCAGCCAAGAGCTGAACATATGCCTCACCCCTCAAGCTTGGGTGGGCTGGGACTCCTAACCTTGAGCCCATGTGCTCCCTTTTATATGAAGGTGTTCACCCAAGATGCAGTGGGTCACCACTCCCTGTGACTTAGGAAGTCAGGGCTCCAGCGCTGCAGTACCTTAGGAAGTCAGAGCTCCTGCGCTGCAGTGACTTAGGAAGTCAGAGCTCCTGCGCTGCAGTGACTTTCGAAGTCAGAGCTCCTGCGCTGCAGTGACTTAAGAAGTCAGAGCTCCTGCGCTGCAGTGACTTAGGAAGTCAGAGCTCCTGCGCTGTAGTGACTTTCGAAGTCAAAGCTCCTGCGCTGCAGTGCCTTAGAAAGTCAGAGCTCCTGCGCTGCAGTGACTTAGGAAGTCAGAGTTCCTGCGCTGCAGTGACTTAGGAAGTTGTAGATCCTGCGTTGCAGTGCCTTAGGGAGTCAGAGCTCCTGTGCTGCAGTGACTTTCGAAGTCAGAGCTCCTGCGTTGCAGTGACTTAGGAACTCAGAGTGATGTCAGAGCTCCTGCGCTGCAGTGACTTAGGAAGTCAGGGCTCCTGCGCTGCAGTGCCTTAGGAAGTAAGAGCTCCTGCACTACAGTGACTTAGGAAGTCAGAGCTCCTGCGCTGCAGTGACTTAGGAAGTCAGAGCTCCTGCGCTGCAGTGACTTAGAAAGTCAGAGCCCCTGCGCTGCAGTGACTTAGGAAGTCAGAGCTCCTGCGCTGCAGTGACTTAGGAAGTCAGAGCTCCTGAGCTGCAGGGACTTAGGAAGTCAGAGCTCCTGCGCTGCAGTGCCTTAGGAAGTCAGAGCTCCTCCGCTGCAGTTACTTAGGAAGTCAGAGCTCCTGCGCTGCAGTGACTTAGGAAGTCAGAGCTCCTGCGCTGCAGTGACTTAGGAAGTCAGAGCTCCTGCACTGCAGTGACTTTCAAAGTCAGAGCTCCTGTGCTGCAGTGCCTTAGAAAGTCAGAGCTCCTGCGCTGCAGTGACTTAGGAAGTCAGAGCTCCTGCGCTGCAGTGACTTAGGAAGTCAGAGCTCCTGCGCTGCAGTGCCTTAGCAAGTCAGAGCTCCTCCGCTGCAGTTACTTAGGAAGTCAGAGCTCCTGCGCTGCAGTGACTTTTAAAGTCATAGCTCCTTTGCTGCAGTGCCTTAGGAAGTCGGAGCTCCTGCACTGCAGTGCCTTAGGAAGTCAGAGCTCCTGCGCTGCAGTGCCTTAGGAAGTCATAGCTCTTGCGCTGCAGTGACTTAGGAAGTCAGAGCCCCTGCGCTGCAGTGCCTTAGGAAGTCAGAGCTCCTGCGCTGCAGTGCCTTAGGAAGTCAGAGCTCTTGCGCTGCAGTGACTTAGGAAGTCAGAGCCCCTGCGCTACAGTGACTTAGGAAGTCTGAGCTCCTGCACTGCAGTAACTTAGGAAGTCAGAGCTCCTACGCTGCAGTGACTTAGGAAGTCAGAGCTCCTGCGCTGCAGTGCCTTAGGAAGTCAGAGCTCCTGCGCTGCAGTGACTTCGGAAGTCAGTGATGTCACAGAAAAACCAAAAGATTTCCGTGCTCAACTTGCCAACCAGCCTGCGACCATCCGAATTGACCTTTCTAACAGTATGCGTTAAAAACAGGGGTTTGGTTACACACATTTGCAGATGCGTGCTTAAGCTAGAGGGCCCCGGCAAGGCTCCCTGTATCCTCTAGAACCTACCTCTGACTTATAAGACCTGCAAATGTGTGTAACCAAACCCCTGTTTTTAACGCATACTGTTAGACAGGTCAATTTGGTTGGTCGCAGGCTGGTCGGCAAGTTCAACATGGAAATCCTTTGGTTTTTGTTTGACATGCGTCTGCCCTTCCAGTGCTCCTTGCTGTAAAGGCCAGTTATAGGTGGGGGCAGTGACATTTGTTTGTTTGTTGATATATTGGTCAGGTAACACACTGGCACCCTAGCCGCCATTGTGCAATGTGCTGGGTGTCCAGTGTGTTCCTGCGCCTTTAAGGAGGGGTGGGATCCCTCCAGTTACCTGCCCTCCATTTATCCATTTAAATGCATTTTCTTCCATTGTGGAGCCTCTTATAAGTCAGAGGTAGGTTCTAGAGGATACAGGGAGCCTTGCCGGGGCCCTCTAGCTTATCCATGCATCTGCAAATGTGTGTAACCAAACCCCTGTTTTTAACGCATACTGTTAGACAGGTCAATGCGGTTGGTCGCAGGCTGGTCGGCAAGTTGAGCACAGAAATCCTTTGCTTTTTGTTTGACATGCGTCTGCCCTTCTAGTGCTCCTTTCTTTAAAGGCCAGTTATAGGTGGGGGCAGTGAAGTTTGTTTGTAGTGATGTCAGAGCTCCTGCGCTGCAGTGACTCAGAAGGTCAGAGTAATGTCAGAGCTCCTGCGCTGCAGTGACTTAGGAACTCAGAGTGATGTCAGAGCTCCTGCGCTGCAGTGATTTAGGAAGTCAGAGCTCCTGCGCTGTAGCGACTTAGGAAGTCAGAGCTCCTGTGCTGCAGTGACTTAGGAAGTCAGGGCTCCTGCGCGGCAGTACCTTAGGAAGTCAGGGCTCCTGCGCGGCAGTACCTTAGGAAGTCAGAGCTCCTGGGCTGCAGTGACTTAGGAAGTCAGAGCTCCTGTGCTGCAGTGACTTAGGAAGTCAGAGCTCCTGTGCTGCAGTGACTTAGGAAGTCAGAGCTCCTGCACTGCAGTGACTTCGGAAGTCAGAGCTCCTGCACTGCAGTGACTTAGGAACTCAGAGTGATGTGAGAGCTCCTGTGCTGCAGTGACTTAGGAACTCAGAGTGATGTGAGAGCTCCTGTGCTGCAGTGACTTAGGAAGTCAGAGTGATGTGAGAGCTCCTGTGCTGCAGTGACTCAGAAAGTCAGAGCTCCTGCTCTGTATATGTAAGCACTGGGTCCCCGGTTACCACTGCGTGTCTCAGAAAAATGAGTCCAGCCACAATCACTGAACTGCGAACAGCTGCGGCCACAAACAGCCTGTCATTGTACTGTACAGGCTTGGTGGCCACAACCTGTAGATTCTTACCTCTGGGACTGGGATTCACAGCATAACTAAACACCCATGCAAGTGCAGCCTAAGGGCCCATAACCACTTGACCTCCGAAAGGTTTCACCCCCTTCATGACCAGGGCATTTTTTTGCTATTCACTGCGCTATTTTAACCACTTCACCTCCGGAAGATTTACACCCCTTCATGACCAGGCCATTTTTTGCGATACGGCACTGCGTTACTTCAACTGACAATTGCGCAATCGTGTGACGCTGTACCCAAATGAAATCAATTTAGGCCAATATGTATTCTGCTACATATTTTTGGTAAAAAATCACAATAAGTATATATTGCTTGGTTTGCACAAAGGTTATAGCGTCTATGAACTATGGGATATATTTATGGAATTTGTATTTATTTATTTTTTTTACTAGTAATGTCGATGATCAGCAACTTATAGTGGGACTGCGATATTGTGGCGGACAAATCAGACACTAACTGACACTTTTTTGGGGACCAGTGGCATTATTTCAGTGAACAGTGCTAAAAATATGCACTGTCACTGTACTAATGACACAGGAAGGAGATAACACCAGGGGAGATCAAAGGGTTAACTGTGTGCCTAGCTAGTGATTCAGTGAAGTGGGGGAGGTAATTTTACTAGCATAAGGCATGGATCTGTGTTTCTGCTTTACAGGAACACAGGATGCATGCTTTCTGTACACACAGAAAGACAATCTGCCTTGTTTAGCCTGTGTACCGAACCATCAGAGGGTGATGGTGTTGCACCCTCACGCCCGATACCAATAGTTGGAATCATGTATATATATATATGTACAGTATATAGCAGTTCGTACCAGAACATGCGAACAGGCAATACATTTGTGCAAACATTCGAACCCTATTAAAGTCTTACATAAAAAATCAAAGGCTTATATGCAAGTTATTTCCATAAAAAGTGCTGAAAGTGAACAAATAAAAAGGAAATATTCCTTTAAATATCATACCTGGGGGGTCCCCTTAGTCTGCCTGTAAAGTGGCACATCGGTGTGATGTTTAGAAGAGTGCCACAGCAAAATGACATTTCTAAAGGAAAAAATGTCATTTAAAATCGCTCACGGCTGTAATGTATTGCCAGCTCTCGGCAATATAGATAAAAAAACCACTGAAAAAATTGTGTGGGGGTCCCCCTCCAGTCCACACCAGGCCTTTTGGGACTGGTATGGATTTCAAGGGGCAATAATGACTTAACCACTGATTGGGGATTTTTAAGGCAATTTCATAGAGGAATTTTATACTTTATTTTCATTTTTTTAAAAAAAGGATTCTTGACCATATTGTACAAAAAATAAAATGAGTGAATAATACATGAAAATATACAGTCCTATACGGTGCATATGATTTCCACAATGGTAAGCTTCCAACGTGTTTTGAGAATATTCCAATAAGATCTCTTCATCAGGGAAGAAATATTCCACTTCTGCAATAGATAATACATACAGACTAATATCTTGTATAATATTCAAAATATAGAATAAATGAACCGTGTCATATGTCATATTATCACATTTGTCAATCACATAATGCATAGGTTTGCAATACTTACAAATAATATACTCCTTTAACATATGCCTTTAAGGCGGATGACCTCCATAATCCCTAAACCACCATAGTGGAGCCAAAATTAACTTCCTGCCATACAAGGAGAGCATGGAAAAACTTTTCACCACCGACACTTTATTTATATATATATATACAGGGTGGGCCATTTATATGGATACACCTTAATAAAATGGGAATGGTTTGGTGATATTAACTTCCTGTTTGTGGCACATTAGTATATGTGAGGGGAGAAACTTTTCAAGATGGGTGGTGACCATGGCGGCCATTTTGAAGTCGGCCATTTTGAATCCAACTTTTGTTTTTTCAATAGGAAGAGGGTCATGTGACACATCAAACTTATTGGGAATTTCACAAGAAAAACAATGGTGTGATTGATTTTAATGTAACTTTATTCTTTCATGAGTTATTTACAAGTTTCTGACCACTTATAAAATGTGTTCAATGTGCTCTCTCACACTCTGATAGCAACACCACAGGAGAAATGCTAGCACAGCCTTCCAGTATCCGTAGTTTGAGGTGCTGCACATCTCGTATCTTCATAGCATATGTTTTTTTTATGGTTTTTATGGTCAGTCAAAACCAATACCGGGTGAGCTGCTCCTTCCAGGAGGTACCGCCATTCCTCCAAAGCCGACTTGATGGCCAGCAATTCCCTATCACCGACATCATAGTTCCAGCAAGATGGTGCACCACCACATTATGGGTGTCAGGTCCGAGCATTCCTAGATGAACAGTTTCCTGGGGTCATCTGAAGGCAATTGTCTATGCTTTGAAGATACGAGATGTGCAGCACCTGAAACTACGGATACTGGAAGCCTGTGCTAGCATTTCTCCTGCGGTGTTGCTATCAGTGTGTGAAGAGTGGGAGAAGAGGGTTGCATTGACAATCCAACACAATGGGCAGCACATTGAACACATTTTATAAGTGATCAGAAACTTGTAAATAACTCATGAAAGAATAAAGTTACGTTAAAACCAAGCACACCATTGTTTTTCTTGTGAAATTCCCAATAAGTTTGATGTGTCACATGACCCTCTTCCTATTGAAAAAACAAAAGTTGGATTCAAAATGGCCGACTTCAAAATGGCCACCATGGTCACCACCCATCTTGAAAAGTTTCCCCCCTCACATATACTAATGTGCCACAAACAGGAAGTTAATATCACCAACCATTCCCATTTTATTAAGGTGTATCCATATAAATGGCCCACCCTGTATTTCGTGTTTATGGATGTAAGGATAAGGTATCTAAATAAGAGGCTTATTAGGGGAAATTACTCCAAAATGGCCCCAAGTGGAGAAGGAGTGAGGGGGGACCCAGACCAGCACACAGCGATACCCCTATGCACTCCCCCCTCCTCTCCCCCTTCCCCCACTGGGTTATACTGATCAAAACATAACAAGATGGAGCTTACCACCGCGGTGGTTGTGTAAAGTTTAGTCCTCCTAGGACTGGTATGGGCATCCCTCTGCAGAGGCAAGATGTCAATGGGGGGGATACAGAGGGCTTCCTGCAGTCCAAGGGAGGAATCCAAACCTGGCATGCGCCTAGATGAGTAGTGGACTCCACGTCTAGTCGGCGTGGAGAGGAAAGGCGTCAGAGGCTCTCCCCGGCGCCCCTATATGGAAGGGCGTATCATAGAAATGCTTAGTATTTCCTATGGATTTTAAGGGGAACTCCACGCCAAATTTTTTTAAAAAATTGATGCGGAGTCCCCCAAAATCCATACCAGACCCTTTCCCAAGCATGCATCCTGGCTGGGGAGGATGGGGGGGATGAGCGATCGCCCCCCCGACCCATACCAGGCTACATGCCCTCAACATGAGGGGGTGCTTTGGGGTAGATGGGGCCTCTGCACCCCCCCATCCCAAAGCAGCTTGTCCCCGTGCTGATGGGGACAAGAGCCTCTTCCTGACAACCCTAGGCTGTGGTTGTCAGGGTCTGCGGGTGGGGGGCTTATCAGAATCTGGAAGCCCCCTTTAACAAGGGGGCCCCCAGATCCCGATCCCACCCCCATGTGAATGGGTATCAGATATATCGTACCCATTCACCAAATAAGTGTCAAAACAGTAAAAATGACAATTTGGGATAAGTCCTTAAAAAAGAAAAAAAAAGTGTCCCATGTTGTAATCCATCACCAATCATGGCACGCAACGACCCAAAAAAAAAAACAGCTCAGAGCTCCCGCCGACTAACCTATTTTTGCTTTGACAGTTTATTTATAGTCAAGGACGGGGCCACCTGGTGACATAACTGAGTGACCCTGCCACCCTCTGACATCACATGACGTCAGAAGAGGGCGGGGTCACCCCCTTACGTCCCCTGGTGGCCCCGCCCTTGCATATAAATAAACTTTCACCTGAAAAAGAAATCAGACGGCGGGAGCCCTCCCATTGGGGAGGAGCTGTTTCGGTCTTCACGTGCCGTAATCTCACAATGCATTATGGGGCGAACTCAGTGCGAGCAGCCCATAATGTTCTAAATTCGGCGAACGGTAGACCGCCCGATGTTCGGCTCGAACATCGCGCCCATCCCTATATAGCAGTGAATGTGCTATGGGGTGGTCGGCAAGTGGTTAACTGGCAATTATGCAATGCTTTCCACAAATAACATTTATATCATTTATTCGCACAAATAGAGCTTTCTATTTGCTGAACGCAAAGATCTACAACTTTTTCTATGTACACAAAATGCCTATTTCTCTCAAATATTGTTTATAAAGCTGTCTAAATCTGTGTTAGTGAGCACTTCTCCTTTTCTGAGATAATCCATCCACCTCACAGGTGTAGCATATCAAGATTATTGCACAGGTGTACCTTAGGCTGGCAACAATTAAAGGCCTTTCTACAGTAAAATATGCAGTTTTATCACACAGCACAATGCCACAGATGTCGCAAGTTTTGAGGGAGCGTGCAATTGGCATGCTGACTGCAATAATGTCCACCAGAGCTGTTGCCCTTGAACTGAATGTTCATTCTCTACCATAAGCTGTCTCCAAAGGCGTTTCAAAGAATTTGGCAGTACATCCAACCGGCCTCACATCCGCAGACCACGTGTAACCCCACCAGCCCAGGACCTCCACATCCTGCATCTTCACCTCCAAGATCATCTGAGACCAGCCACCCGGACAGCTGCTGCAACAATTGGGTTGCATAACCAAAGAATTTCTGCACAAACTGTCAGAAACCATCTCAGGGAAGCTCATCTGCATGCTCGTCGTCCTCATCGGGGTCTCCACCTGACTGCAGTTCGTCGTCGTAACAGACGTGAGTGGGAAAATGCTTATATTCAATGGCGTCTGGCACTTCATGAATGAATCCCGGTTTCCACTGTACAGGGCAGATGGCGTGTATGGCGTCGTGTGGGTGAGCGGTTTGCTGATGTCAACATTGCGGATCGAGTGGCCCATGGTGGAGGTGTGGTTATGGTATGGGCAGGCGTATGCTATGGACAAAGAACTCAGGTGCATTTTACTGATGGCATTTTGAATGCACAGAGATACCGCGATGAGATCCTGAGGCCCATTGTTGTGCCATTCATCCACGGCCACCACCTCATGTTGCAGCATGATGATGCACGGCCCCATGTTGCAGCATGATAATGCACGGCCCCATGCTGCAGCATGATAATGCACGGCCCCATGCTGCAGCATGATAATGCACGGCCCCACGCTGCAGCATGATAATGCATGGCCCCACGTTGCAGGATGATAATGCACGGCCCCATGTTGCAGCATGATAATGCACGGCCCCATGTTGCAGCATGATAATGCATGGCTCCATGTGGCAAGGATCTGTACACAATTCCTAGAAGCTAAAAACATCCCAGTTCTTGCATGGCCAGCATACTCACCGGACATGCCACCCATTGAGCATGTTTGGGATGCTCTGGATTGGCATATGTGCCAGCGTGTTCCAGTTCCTGCCAATATCCAGCAACTTCGCACAGTCATTGAAGAGGAATAGACCAACATTCCACAGGCCACAATCAACAACCCCATCAACTCTATGCGAAGGAGCTGCACTGCATGAGGCAAATTGTGGTCACACCAGATTTCGGCCCCCCCCCAATACAGTAAAACTGCACATTTTAGAGTGGCCTTTTTTGTGGTCAGCCTAAGGCACACCTGTGCAATAATCATGCTGTTGATATGCCACACCTGTGAGGTGGATGGATTATCTCGGCAAAGGAGAAGTGCTCACTAATACAGATTTACACAGATTTGTGAACAATATTTGAGAGAAATAGGCCTTCTGTGTACAAAAAATATAATGAATCAAGGAAAATAACATGGCAATAACATGGCAATAAAAAAAACAAATCTGAATAATATATAAAAACCTGTTTTTGTAGGAAGTGCGGTGACCCTGGTGGGGAACAATCATCACAACAAAATACATACATGGTGCCAAATACCGTACTCCAGAACCATGTTCCTAATGTAAGGTGCAGAAGTATGGATTGGCGTAAAACTTTTTTTTTTTACACTCTCTTTATATTATTTTTTTTATCAACTATATTGCTACCGCAAGCGATGAATACCATTACAACATGAGCCATAACAGGATCTCCTTATGGAGAGATCTGGGGTCTTTTAGACCCCAGATCTCTCCTCTGGCCTCCAACACGGATCGGTCTGATCAGCTGCTTTCCTGGCCGCTAACAGCCAGGTAAACAAACCGGTTTCTGGGGTCACAGAGAGGGAGGAACAATGCCAGTTCATTTCTCTCTGTGTAGTGCAGCAATTGCCGGCAGTCACAGAGGTCCTAGGCTCCCTGATCAGATGGGAGAGCCTGGAAAAGGTGGCAGCAGCAGCAGGAGAGGGGGGATTCTCTTCCACCAGTGTCATTTATACAGTAATCAGTGTATTTTTATAGCACTGATCGCTGTATAAATATCACTGGTCCCAAAAAAGTGTCAAAAGTGTCCGATCTGTCCGCCACAATCCTGCTAAAAATTGCAGCTTACCGCCATTACTAGTAAAAAAGTAAATAAATAATAAAAATGCCATATATGTGTCCCCTATTTTGTAGACGAGATAACTTTTGTGCAAACCAATCAATATACGCTAATTGGGATTTTTTTTTTTTTTTTACCAAAAATATGTAGAAGAATATATATCGGCCTAAACTGAGGAAGAAATGTATAAGTCATGTGTACA
>BLSH010380123.1:1639978-1661043 GCA_018402905.1 Glandirana rugosa
ATATCTTACTCCGCCACACCTTACATTGGATGGTGTTCCACATATCTTACTCCGTCACACCTTATATTGGATGGTGTTCCACATATCTTACTCCGCCACACCTTACATTGGATGGTGTTACACTTTGTGGTAGGTTACATTCCACAACACCTCATTCTATACACCTTGTGGTAGGTTACATTCCACACCGCCTCATTCTATACACCTTGTGGTAGGTTATATTCCACACTGCCTCATTCTATACACCTTGTGGTAGGTTACATTCCACACCGCCTCATTCTATATACCTTGTGGTAGGTTACATTCCACACCGCCTCATTATATACACCTTGTGATAGGTTACATTCCACACCGCCCCATTCTATACACCTTGTGGTAGGTTACATTCCACACCGCCTCATTCTATACACCTTGCGGTAGGTTACATTCCACACCGCCTCATTCTATACACCTTGCGGTAGGTTAGATTCCACACTGCCTCATTCTATACACCTTGTGATAGGTTACATTCCACACTGCCTCATTCTATACACCTTGTGGTAGGTTATATTCCACAACGCCTCATTCTGTACACCTTGTGGTAGGTTACATTCCACAACGCCTCATTCTATACACCTTGTGGTAGGTTACATTCCACAACGCCTCATTCTATACACCTTGTAGTAGGTTATATTCCACAACGCCTCATTCTGTACTATGCAGTACATTCTGCACTAATCTTACAGGCACAGCAGAATTTGTGTCTGAGTGTGCCAAAACTGTCAGGAGTTAGGATAGGGACGCGATTGCAGTGCTTGCCATAGGCGCTATTTACCATACATTCACTCTTAATGACTGAGTTTTTTTTTCTTGTATTCTATTTTTATATATTGGCAGCAGCTTCTCAGCCCCACCACACACACTCATCATCCAAAACAGTGCACCATATTGTCCTGCACTCCAGATAATGACATTCAAATGGCATTTCACTGGTCGTTCCTCACATTGATCTAGGATACATTCGCCTTCAGGGTCAATTACTGTCCCCAGAAGCAGCGTCAATATGTGGAAGTACAGTGGTTAATAGAGACAAATGGCCATTTCCTCGAGTGATGCCTAACAAATGGCGAGTCTTCATAAATACATAAATGTGATTTCTTTGCAGCCCTGTGTGTCATTCTCCCAAGAGAGATGAGAACAATATTTCTCTCATTAGGTCACTTTGCTCCTTCTTGAGAGGAGACATTTAACATGTTGCTGTCATTAGCCCATAATGGTACTCTTCAGGCCTTTTAAAGTAGGCCTTTCATCTCTACATAAACCTGCATCGTTGTCTTCAAAGGGCTGAACTCGATGAGCATTTGTTACAACCAAATGAGACTGGCTCTATCAATTCACGGAAAAACATTATCTACTTTTACAGAGTATTTTATGAATGAATGAACGAATCAACACTTTTGCCTTTATCTTTTTTCAGTTTTTTAGCTTCTTGTGCATTATTTTGTGGATGTGTCCTTTAGTATCTATGGTAGAGCAACCAATGCACTCGCATATAATGGGAGAAATGTGAAAACAATGATAAATTAGATCCATTGGTACCTATCTCCGTTCCGATCCACCAGTAAGGAATACTGCTATTTTACTCCATGACTTTTTTTACTTTTTTTTTTAAATGAAAAAAATATGTGTGCCCTCAACCCAAGATAACAGTCCAGCACACTGCAGATAAGGGCTGGTATTCCCATGACTCGTGTTACTGTACCCTCAAAATACCTGTCAGGTCTTCCAGAAGTCCTACTCTCGGAATACCTACCAGGACTTCCAATGGTACTTGCAGAATTCCTGCCTCGACTTCCAATGGTATTTGCAAAATCTCTGCCAAGACTTTCAATGGTACTTGTAAAATCCCTGGTAGGACATCCAAAGGTACTCGTAGAATCTCTGCCAGGACTTCCAATGGTACTTGTTAAATCCCTGGTAGGACTTTCAATGGTACTTGTAGAATCTCTTCTAGGACTTCCAATGGTATTCACTAAATTTCTGTCAGGACTTCCAATGGCACTTGTAAAATCCCTGGTAGGACATCCAACGGTACTCATTGAATCTTTGTTAGGACTTCCAATGGTACTTGCAGAATACCTGCCTGGACTTCCAATGGTACTCGTAAAATCCCTGCCAGGACGTCCAGTGTTCCCAGTAAAAGGCTGGGTGTGTTCTCAAAGAAGGAAGGATATTAAAGCACCAGTTTTTGAAGTGACTGGTGCTGTGTCTTATCGCCAGCTACCCTTGATCCAAGAGCCATAATACTTGCCTTTGAGATTTCTTGACCATCGCTGACCTGGAATAGCATAGCTACTCTCTTGCACTCTTGGTGCCTGCCTAGACCTCTGCTCAGACCTCACTATGCTCGTGCTTGCCACCTGCCTAGACCTCTGCTCTGACCTGACCACTTTTACCTGCTACCTACCTTGCCCCTGTCTAGACCTGACTACACTCTCATCTGCAGCCATGTGAAGAGATTTAATACTGTAGCCACTCTGTTCTAGCTACCCCCTTGGTGTAGTGATCCTGAGGGCTGTGACCTGGTGACAGTTTGTAGCAAAGTAAATGTGGATCACTTAGGGGAGCTCTGAAGAAGAAGGCTTGGCCTTCGAAATGTGTAAGCTGCTGCAGCTTCCTTGTCCTCTCCACCACGGTTCAAAGACCACTGCCGAGACAGGACTGCTTGCCCCGGACTGGAGGCTTTCATATGCGTATTACTTCACATATTTGTGAGTATTTTTAATCCTTATTCCTAATAAATTTTACCTTGGGTTAAAGCACAAGGCCAGTGCGCCCTCTTTTTTTTCTATCACTTAATGTCACCCGGGATACCCCATATCCTCGAGGGCAGCAAGGCCCTGGAACATTTGTCCACCTCATATCACACCATTGCGCAGGAGTAATCGTCCGTTTACTACTATTACTATCAAGGACCACTAGGGTCACTGGCCCATCTCCTCCTTCAGAAACTCTGGTGAAAAGCAACAGTCACTTGCCAGATGACACCATAACCTCTGTGAGACCTTAATCATGCAGTCTATCTGCCATCTTGATACCAGCCTACATTTCTTTCAGTGCTGGCTTCAAGATGGTTCCCCTCAAAAAGGACCCTTTTTTCAAAAAGCTCTAACTGTATATCCGATTGAAAAGCGGACCAGAAATGACCAGGAATCGGCTAAAAATTATACAGTGCATGGCTAGCTTTAGATGACAGTGGCTACTCTATATGCAAACATTGTTTGCAGGGTTTACTTTCCTGGCTCACCTAACCACATCTTTATGCTGCTGATTTCCATACCTGGTCATCCTCCCCAGTCAAACTGCTCCTTGCCTGGCCATTTCTACCCAGTCAGACCACTCCTCTTCTGTTAACTGGGTTGCATAACATGGGTGGGGTGCTCCCCCTACCAGAAACGACAGTAGGTCCAAGCTACTATGAAAATCTCATTCAGCATTCAACCTCGCTGGACCATACCAATCTTTTGAACTTTATTAATAGCCGGGACATGGTAAAAAATTACAATACTCAAACTTGTGTTTACAAAGATTTAGTAATAACTTTTTATTCTTCCCCCAGCACACCAGTAATCAAGCTGACGATGAAGTATCAATGTTTATCTCTATCAAAGAGTATCTCTAGCCAAAACTTTTTTTTTAAGTTTTGGATAGTGAAGGGACAAGTTACATAGTTACATATAGTTACATAGTTGGTGAGGTTGAAAAAAGACACAAGTCCATCAAGTCCAACCTGTGTGTGTGCTTTTATGTCAATATTACATTGTATATCCCTGTATGTTGTGGTCGTTTAGGTGCCTATCTAATAGTTTATCTATGCTCCCTGCTGAAACCACTGCTTGTGGAAGAGAATTCCACATTCTCACTGCTGTTACTGTAAAGAACCCTTTACATAGTTTAATGTTAAATCGCCTTTCTTCTAATTTTAGTGAATGGCCGCGTGTCTTTTTATGTTCCCTTGTGCAGAAAAGTTTTATCCCTATTGTGGGGTCACCAGTAGGGTATTTGGACATTGAAATCATATCCCCTCTCAAGCGTCTCCTCTCCAGAGAGAATAAGTTCAGTGCTCGGAATCTTTCCTCATAATTAACGTTCTCCAGTCCCTTAATTCGTTTTGTTGCCCTTCTCTGGACCCTCTCCAGTTCCAGCACTTCCCTCCTGAGGACTGGAGCCCAGATTTGGACGGCATACTCCAGGTGCGGCCAGACCAGAGTCTTGTAGAGTGGACGAATTATTATCATTTTATCTCTGAAATGAATCCCCCTTTTAATGCATGCCAATATCCTGTTGGCTTTGCTTGCAGCAGCTTGGCATTGCATGCCATTGCTGAGCCTGTCATCTACTAAGACCCCTAGGTCCTTTTCCATCCTATATTCCCCCAGAGGCTCTCCCCCTAGTGAATTAGATTGCATTCAAATTTTTGGCACTCAAATGCATTATTTTACATTTTTCTACATTAAAGCTCATTTGCCATGTAGTTGCCCACCCCATTAATTTGCTCAGACCTTCTTGCAATGTCTCCACATCCTGCGGAGAAATTATTGCCCTGCATAGCTTAGTATCATCCCCAAATACTGAGATTGAGCTGCCTATCCCATTCTCCAGATCGTTTATGAATAAATTAAAAAAGATTGGTCCCAGGACCCCACTCTCCACACCAGACCATTCCGAATACTCCCCATTTATCACCACCCTCGGAACTTGCCCTTGTAGCCAGCTTTCAGTCGGTACCATACCAGTCAGTAGGCTGCTCGTAAAAATTAGGAACAATGGCCTGGCAATTACTTGACTGAGTTCCTTAAGGAACCTTGGGTACAAGCCATCTGATCCCAGTGACTTATTAATGTTAAGTTTTTCAAGTCTATTCCTAATTCTATCCTCTGTTAACCATGACAGTGCCCGCTGTGATGTGTCATGAGGATAAACATTACGGTTTTGGTTACTGAAGACCCCGTTTCCTTTGTGAAGACTGAGATTAATATATTCAAAACCTTCGCCATCTCTCCATCCTTACCAGATTCCCTTCATCATTCTTTATGGGGCCAATATTATCTGACCCCCCCCCCTTACTAATTATATGTTTAAATTATTTCTTGGGATTTTTCTTACTCTCCTCCGCTATGTGCCTTTCGTGTTCTATCTTAACCGCCCTGATTGCACCCTTACATTTCTTATTACATTCTTTGTAAAGTTGGAATGCTGATTGTGACCCCTCAGCCTTGTATTTTTGAAGGCCTTCCTCTTTGCTTTTTATATGCATTTTTATGTTGGAGTTCAAGTGGAGGTCCGCCACTGCCCCTTTAAAAATTAAAAGTCAGCAGCTACACATACAGTAGCTGCTGACTTTTAACATTAGGACACTTACCTGTCCTGGGCAAACCAAGAAAGAAAACCCTCAAGGGTGAGACTATATCGGCACTGAATGATCTAAATTACAACAACGTAGTTAAAACAATAAGTTTATTGGTACATATAGAAGTAGAAAAACATGGCTGCAGCTGGTGATGGTGGTTCGTGATTTTTTAAACCGTTCTAAAGACATGCCTCCTTTTTCATCTATTTGCTCAATTGGGTTAGTGCAGTTTCCTTTATGTCCAGTGCATGTATATATATATATATATATATATATATATATATATATATATATGTCTAATTTGTTGTATGTTGATTATGATATGCATGTTTGTAATTTCAGAAGATGGCCTACAGTGGTCACTCCAAGCTACCTCTGATAAAGGAAAATCCCCAAACGCGTTAGGAGCCTGTATTGTACCATATTCCATCTGTGGCGTGTCATTTATTCAATTTTTTCCTTTTGTACCATGTATTTTCAGTTGGAGATCAGCACTGGCCTTTCAGTTACTGGATTCCTATTAATAATAAATTAATTTCTACTTCTATATATACCAATAAATGTATTGTTTTTATTACACTGGCATAATTTATATCATTCAGTGCCGATATAGTCCCAGCCTTGAAGGTTTTATTTCTTGTGGTACCGTAATAAAGGTACCCGCGATAGGGGTAAAGCTCCCCAGGATCAGAAGAAAGAGGGTAGGGCCCTGGCCAGGGGTCAGGGGGCCCTTCAGAATTTCTTGCACCGAGTCCTTGAAGGTTCTAGTTACGCCTCTGGCCCCTCATTAATGTTAGTGGAAGGAATAATACCCCACCATTGCTATTAGTTAGAGGAATAGTGCCCCATCATTTGTGCCAGTTGGTGGAATAGTGCCCCATTTTTGGTATCATTGGGATAAATAGTGCCCCATCGATAGTGTTGGTAGGAGGAATTATGGCCCATCATTGGTATCAGTTGGAGAAACAGTGCCCCGTCATGGGTATCAGTTGGAGGAATAGAGCCCCATCATTGGTGTTAGTTGGGGGAATAGTGCCCCATTTTTGGCATAAGTGGGAAGAATAGTGCCCCATCAATAGTGTTGGTGGGAAGAATGATGGCCCATCATTGGTGTCAGTTGAAGGAATAAAACCCCAAGGGTCGAAGCAAAGCCCCATCTGGCCCCTGGACCGCAGTTTGGAGACCACTGCTCTAAATTATATTATGTACATTACAAAAAAGCTCCAAATAAAGCGCAATGGGCTTGATTTACTAAAACTGAAGAGTGCAAAATCTGGTGCAGCTCTACATAGAAACCAGTTCAGCTTCCAGGTTTTATTGTCAAAACTTAATTGAACAAGCTGAAGTTAGAAACTGATTGGCTACCACCAGATTTTGCACTCTCCAGTTTTAGTAAATAAACCCCAATAATTCATTACATTTTTATTTTTTTTGTTTTTTTCGTCCCCTGAACAACTGTAAAATAGACTGTGTGGCTCTGACACTGAAACGTTTGTAGACCCCTGCACTGGAATAATGGTTGTGTTAGCTGGATGTGAAAAGCTAAATTGTCACCTTATAAGTACTTAAAGCCATTTTTTTTGTCTGGCATGTCTTTTTATGTCTAATGACCAGGCATGTTTGTGTGTAACCAAAGGGCTTAGTGAGAGTTAAAACATCAATTCGAACAGTTTCCTGTGCTAGTTTTGGCCAATTAACCACGTTACCGTCACCAGGTTACACTACACCAACATGGAGCTGACCTTTAATTAAACATGTCAATGTTATTAGATTGTACAGCTCCCTAGTGTGACTTATCCTTTAATCCACTAAACATGTCAGCCTATTCTCCAGTGGCCCCAGATAACCCATTCACTTACGGTACACCGCCGTTCCTCTATTTGTTCATTAAATACGTTTGCCCGAATTTTCAGGCGACCGTGTGTTTAAACAGCCCATCTCTTTTTGTAGACAAGAGTCTAATCTCCTGAAGAAAAATAAGTGCAATATTTGAAGGCTATTATGGAAGTCCCCGAGGTAAATGTGAGTTTATGGGTTAAATTATTTAATTCATCATCCGTAGGGCCGCGGGGCTATGGGAATGTTGTGCTCATTTGATGAGGCTGTTTCCAACAGAGCTAAAATCACTGACATATCTCATATATATATTAAATTGGCGGCAAGTCTGGGCGCAGCTGGGGAAAGTACTATAGCATAACACACAATATATAACACACTATATATAGACAGAAGCTGTATACATATAGAGAGAAAGTAACAAAATTTAAATATGGCTGAGCCCTATAGGAGGGCTTGACAATAGACAGGAAGCCTAAAATATTTTAGCTGGAACTTTCGTAACTATTTCTTATTTTGTCAGTAGAAGCATATTATGTGGTGCTATCAGGTCCAGTACACACAGGTATTATTTAACAGCGTGCAGGCAGGTAGGTGTGGGCTGCAGTTTGTCCTCCAGCCTGAGGGTGGCAATGCGCCATGTCTTCAGGCTGGTAGGAGTTCATTGAAGGACAGTTGTCTCCTCTTGTGGACTTCAGGCAACCATCTTGGGAAGATGCATATCCTATTAGATACCGAAGTCCCACAAGATTTTGTCAGCCATCTTGAGTAAGGATTCTTTAAATAGAGGATCCTACATCATCTGGCATTCTAGCAGTATGGTAATTGGACAGGAAAAGAGTGCACTGGTGAGGGCTTGATAATAGATAGGAAGCCTAAAATATTTTAGCTGGAACTTTCGTAACCATTGCTTATATTGTCAATAGAAGTATATTACGTAGTGCTATCAGGCCCAGTACACACAGGTATTTAACAGCGTGCAGGCAGGTAGGTGTGGGCTGCAGTTTGTCCTCCAGCCTGAGGGTGGCAATGCACCATGTCTTCGGGCTGGTAGGAGTTCATTGAAGGACAGTTGTCTCCTCTTGTGGGCTTCAGGCAACCATCTTGGGGAAGATGCATATCCTATTAGATACCGAAGTCCCACAAGATTTTGTCAGCCATCTTGAGTAAGGATTCTTTAAATAGAGGATCCTACATCATCTGGCATTCTAGCAGTATGGTAATTGGACAGGAAAAGAGTGCACTGGTGAGGGCTTGATAATAGATAGGAAGCCTAAAATATTTTAGCTGGAACTTTCGTAACCATTGCTTATATTGTCAATAGAAGTATATTACGTAGTGCTATCAGGCCCAGTACACACAGGTATTTAACAGCGTGCAGGCAGGTAGGTGTGGGCTGCAGTTTGTCCTCCAGCCTGAGGGTGGCAATGCACCATGTCTTCGGGCTGGTAGGAGTTCATTGAAGGACAGTTGTCTCCTCTTGTGGGCTTCAGGCAACCATCTTGGGGAAGATGCATATCCTATTAGATACCGAAGTCCCACAAGATTTTGTCAGCCATCTTGAGTAAGGATTCTTTAAATAGAGGATCCTACATCATCTGGCATTCTAGCAGTATGGTAATTAGACAGGAAAAGCGTACACTGGTTAGGGCTTGATAATAGATAGGAAGCCTAAAATATTTTAGCTGGAACTTTCGTAACCATTCCTTATATTGTCAATAGAAGTATATTATGTGGTGCTATCAGGTCCAGTACGCACAGGTATTATTTAAATAGCATGTAAGCATGCAGGCGTGGGCAACATTTTGTCCTCCAGCCTGAGGGTGACAGTGCGCCATTTCTTCAGGCTGGTAGGAGTTTGTTGAGGGACAGTTGTCTCCTCTTGCAGTCTTCATGCAACCATCTTAGGGAGGATGCATATCCTATTAGATACCGTAGTTCCATGAGATTTCTTCAGCCATCTTGACTAAGAAATCTTTAACTAGGGAATCCTACATTATCTAGCATTCCTGCAGCATGGTAATTAGACAGGAAAAGAACTCAGCTGGTTAGGACTTGACAATAGATAGGAAGCCTAAAATATTTTAGCTAGAACTTTCATAACCATTCATTTTATTGTCAGTAGAAGTATATTTTGTGGTGCTATCAGGCCCAGTACACACAGGTATTGTTTACCAGCATGTAGGCAGGCAGGCGTCAGCTGCAGTTTGTCCTCCAGCCTGAGGGTGGCAATGCACCATTTCTTCAGGCTGGTAGGAGTTAATTGAGGGACAGCAAATCCTATTAGATACCAAAGTCCCACAAGATTTTGTTGGCCATCTTGACTAAGGATTCTTTAACTAAAGGATCCTACATTATCTGGCATTCCTGCAGCATGGTAATTAGACAGGAACAAAGCTCAGCTGGTTAGGGCTTGGCAATACACAGGAAGCGTAAACTATTTTAGCTGGAACTTTCATAACTATTCTTTATATTGTCAGTAGAAGTATATTTTGTGATGCTATTAGGCCCAGTACGGCATGTAGGCAGGCAGTTGTGGACTGCAGTTTGTCCTCCAGCCTGAGGGTGGGGATGCACCATTTCTTCAGGCTGGTAGGAGTTTATTGAGGGACAGTTGTCTCCTCCTGTGGGCTTCAGGCAGCCATCTTGGGGTGGATGGATATTCTATTGGATACCAAAGTCCCATGAGATTTTGTTGGCCATCTTGACTAAGGATTCTTAAAATAGAGGATCCTGCGTCATCGTGTGTTCTTGCACCATGGTAATTAGACAGGAAGAGAGCTCCCCTGATTAGGGCCAGCATAACAATAGTACTGGGAGAAGTTCCAGATGAAAAAAGACAGATTAGGTTACGCCTTCAGGGAAATTATGCACTGTAACCTGGAACAGGCTCTTCTGTCTCCCTCATACCGCATGGCCCTTAGGAACTTAGTATTAAGCCATTGTGCCACCAACCCTCCAACAGAAGTGCTCCCCTGGCACCTGTGTATTGTGAGTCAGTGCATACTGTTATTGGAAGCTGCTTCTTCTACTACACCCTTTGTAAACCAACCACTTGGTATATTTCTTCTGCATCAATGCATTACTATATCAGCTAAACTGTGTCTGTGTGGTGGTTTCTCTAGAGGTATATAGTACTTACGAGGCCTCGCTTAAAGGCTACCAAGGGGAAAGACAGATGGGGTATAGGGGGGACTAGATAACAATTTCTAAACTTGGTGTATGAAGTAGAGTTTGTTGATTTTAAGGCTTTTCCTCAAGTATCCCCAACAGTAAGGTGACCAGATATTCAATATGAAATCTGGGGACATTTTTTTATTTTTTGGGCAAAAAGTAAACTATTTTATAAGAATATTTTCCTCAATGATATATGCAGTGTATGTGGTATTTGTTTATGGAATGATTGTATGATAAATGCATTATTGCTCACATTTCGTCCATGAGAAAAAAAAAAATTGTGGTTTTTACCATGTGATTAGCCAATCACAGCTGATCAAATGTAAACAGACTTGCTGGTTATCTGCAGTACTTTGCTCACGTGCTATCACAGCCTGTGATCAATGCAGGCCCATCAGTGCCACCTCTCAGTGCCCATTAGTCTCGCCTATCAGTGCCCATCAGTGCAGCCTACCAGTGCTAATCAGTGCTACTCATCAATGCCTCCTCATAAGTGCCACCCATCAGTGCCTCCTCATCAGTGCCACCTACCATTGCCCATCAGTGTCGTCTATCAGTGCCCATTAGTGCCACCTATCAGTGCCCATTAGTGCTACCTATCAGTGTATTTCAGTGCAGCCTATCAGTGCCCATCAGTACCACCTCATCAGTGCCATCTATCAGTGCCCATCAGTGCAGCCCATTAGTGCCACCTCACTAGTGCTGCCTCATGAGTGCCCATCAGTGCATCCTATCAGTGCCACCTCAGTGTCCATCAGTGCCCATTATTGCCACCTCATCAGTGCTGCCTAATGAGTACCCATCAGTGCTGCCTCATCAGTGCCCATCAGTGCAACCTATCAGTGCCCATCAGTGCTGCCTCATGGGTGCCCATCAGTGCCACCTCATCAATGCTGCCTCATGAGTGGCCACCAATGCAACTTTATGAGTGCCCATCAGTGCTGCCTCATCAGTGCCCATCAGTGCAACCTATCAGTCCCCTCATCAGTGTTCATCAGTGCACCCTATCAGTGCCCATCAGTGCAATCTATCAGTGCTCATCAGTGCAATCTATCAGTGCCCATCAGTGCAGCCTATCAGTGTCCATCAATGCGGCCTCTTGAGTTCCCATCAGTGCCACCTCATCATTGCATATCATTTTAGCCTCATCTGTGCCTCCTATCACTGCCATCTTATGAGTGCCCATCAATGCAGCCTATCATCAGTGCCACCTATCAGTGGCATCTCATGAGTGCCCATCAGTGCAGCCTATCATCAGTGCCATCTCATGAGTGCCATCTCATGAGTGGCTATCAGTCAAGGAGAAAAATTACTTTACTGATGTGTGGAGAGGTGTACTTCTAAAGAAGGGACCTTTCCCCTAATAACTAATGTGGAGCTTATTGTGTGTTTCAGATTGGATCCATTACCTAACCAACACCCTGGAACCCACATAGAAAGAGGAGACCATCATTCGCCCATAGGACCAGGGACGCACCTGGGAAAGGAAACTACCTTTTGAAGAATCATCCACCCAGGAACTTGGATCTTACAACTGGAGAGAAAGGAGAGACCAACCACCATCCTGAGGATCCCTGACACACCTGCCTGAGACAGGCGCCTCTGCGCTTTACCCCTGTGTGGGGTAGCGCTGTCCGGTAAGCATGGTGGAAATTGGGGAGCACGCGTGTCTCACAAAGGATATGTTTATTTTGGACTTCACCATATAGACACTTGGCTTAAATTGCATTAATAAGAATTTAATATTGGTTATTACTGTTGATAGGTTGAAGGAAGACAGTGTAGAGCACCAATTTTACCTCACCAGGGGTGCTGGGAACAACAGATACACTGTTTTATGTCCTGATGCTCAAGTATTATCATTCAGAACTGTCATAGGTGCATATATGTACTAAAATAAGAAGCACTTGATATGTTTTGGGTAAACCGCGGTTTTGTTTCTAGTGATACTAGCACATTAATATTCCCCAGTGATACTAGCACATCAGTAATTTCAACACCAATGTTGGATATATCTCATGTCAGAGACTCCTAAGCACCTTTATATATCACCCCACATAAGCACCTTATATGTCATATAACCTTGAGATTACTAAATTATAAAACGATACTAGCACATTATCACGTTTTAATTTTTACGGAATTGAATACAGTTGTTTTAAGTTTTTATCCTTCAAGCTGTACTCACTCTCAGCACCACATTTGAAAAACACCCACCCCATCATAACTATATAGCGATACTAGCACATTAACACTTTATAAGTTATTATTTTTTAATTGATATGTAATTGGATACAATTACTTCTGATCTCATTCCATTTTATCATATATGTTATACCCACACTCAGCACCGTACATAAGAGAAATACTTACCAGTTAAAAGACAATTATCTTACACTACTCTATCAGGGGAGCGCCAACCCAGACCCAATATTTCAACCCTCACTCCCTGACCAGGGAGTAATCACTGGAGGCAGCATACCCAGCCAACAGTCCAAAAAGAATCCTAAGCGTGGTTTTTTCACTCAATAGTCTCTATAACAGAAACTCACCTCGCCATTATACACTATAGTCTGTAGCTCCAGGCAATCCTACCCCTCCGGACTACATTGCCCATAATTCTTTGCAGTACAGGAGGGATGGGGAGGGAGGAACACTGTGCTCTGTTCCCTCCCTCATCTACTGCCACTGCCGGGAGAGTGATAGGAGGAGAGAGCAGAGGTAGGAGGAGAGGGGCGGGATTCTGGGAGAGGGCGGTCACTGTCCCCGGGATCACAGCCGGTGTTCTTCTTGACAAATGCGGAGGAGGAGTGGCGACTACATGCAGCACACAGCCAGGCTGGAGCTGCTCCAGCTCCTCCTCTACAGATACTCTGTCAATGCTTCGCCCACCGGGAAACTGGCCGCCCAGGAACGGCTCTGCAAAAGTGGGGACAAAGCGGGAACAGACGGGCTCCGGAGACAGTGTCCTGAATCTGTGGAATGTCCCCGGAGAATGGGGACATCTGTTCACCGTACCCAACAGGCCATGTTTTGGGAATTTCTCTTAGATAAAATAGCAACAAGGTGCAAAAAGGTCATGGGACTTTAAATGAGATATGTCACATTGCAATGAATGATACAAGGAATATGTAAGTATAGATTTATTATCGTACATGATAGAATAGTTCCATAATATTTAATTGCGTGATACAATATGCCAATAAAACCATAAATGGCCATAAATAAAAGCTGACATGACAGTTATCAATGAAGTTCATGATATATGCAATGCATGATATAATGTGCATAGACAGATACATGATGGATATATGAGTAAGGATCAGGTGGTCAGGCATGCTAAAGCTCTACGCGTTTCGTGGCATCATAGCTACTCAACTGCAACTCAAATCTATACTTACATACTCCTTGTATCATTCATTGCAATGTGACATATCTCATTTAAAGTCCCATGACCTTTTTGCTCCTTGTTTCTATGTATGATTAGGGATGGAGATATGTCGCTGTGGCTGTGACAACTCACATTCTGTTTTCTTTAGATGCAATAGCTGTCCAAAATACCAAGCCATTGACTCTGATTTAAAGCACCTGTGCAAGTTAAAGGAAAACCTGCAAACATGGCCTGTTAGGGGTACTTGAGGACAGGGTTTAGAAACACTGACCTAGAAGACCTCTGAGAAGAATTCCGAGTTTTATTTTTACTTTACATAAGACAGGGAAAAGCAAACCGATGAGTTTCAGGGGTGCAGAAAGCCCTCTTTCATTGGGGCTTAAAGTAGAACTAAAGTCTTAAAATGCCTCTGCTCCAGGGATGTGATGTTCACAAAATCTCTCACCAGCACTAACATCTTTGTGGCCTATTCTTCTTATGGTTTTGGGATCTTCATCAATCTTGACTGGTTGCGCTGGGATGACCTAATTCCCACACGTGTGCAGGGGGTGTTAAATCAATCCAGTAGTTTTCTGTGTACATTGTAAGGAAGGACTCATGTTGACGAGTTTTCCTGCGTTTCACATGCATTTGCATTAAAATAGCCAATGCATCATTTGACAAGAATGCCCACTGGCATGACTTCTTGAAAAGTTTGTGAGGATGAAGATAAAAATCCTTTATTGCAGAAGAGACATAGGGGAGATTAGCTAAAACTGGAGAATTCAGAATCTGGTGCAGCTCTGCATGGTAGCCAATCAGCTTCTATCTTTTACTTGTTCAATTAAGCTTTGATAATAAAACCTGGAAGCTGATCGGTTTCTATGCAGAGCTACACCAGATTTTTCATGGTTCGGTTTTAGTAAATCTCCCCCATAGTATTTCTCTTCTGCAATAAAAAAAAAGCCTTCCTGCTTGCGCATTTGGTATTTTTTTGCTAAACTTTCAAAACCAAACAGTGGTAATAGGACTCAACGGAAATAGTAATAAAGAGTGAAAATCTCAAAGAGACCCTGTCACCTTACATAACAGTGTCTCTGCAAAAGGCATCCCCCAACCCCCATATACTTACCAGATTTGGGCTCTCTTGTAGCTTTGAGAATACCCAGCACTTTCAGGAATGGGGAAACATGTAAGAGTGCCATTGTCATAGCATGGAGGAGTGACATCACTGTGTGCCTGGGTTGAGAAAATGAAAATATGAAAAGGTGGCTATACTGATGGGGCCAACTCCCAATATGTGAGTAAAGCCTAGAGAGAGACTAGCTGCTGCTTCCACTAATTGTGTATCGCACAAAAAGGTGTGGATGCACTGCTAGTGCATATCCAATCTAAACACTTCCTATATGTAAAGCGAGAACTGAGGAATAAACAATAAAACAAATAAAGTGCTGTTGTGCTAACTAGCTGGATCAGGGGCGGGCGTATAGGGGTCCCAGGAGTCGCCATGGCGACCGGGCCCCATGCTGAAGGGGGCCCATAAGGGCCCCCTGTATGCCTAGATTAGGAGGGGATGAGACATGGAGCGCTCCGTTCCTCAGCCGAACGGCGCTGTGGGGAGCCTCGTCACACTGTTTACACTGTGAAAGTGAAAGCAGTGTGTGCTGTGCTCTTTGTCTCCCCCTACAGTGCAGTACCCGGCATGAAGAGAGCAGGTACTGACCTTTTTTTAAGAGACTTTCTGCAATTCTGCGTGTATGTGGGTACATGTGTGTGGGTGCATGTGTGTGGCTACATGTGTGTGGGTGCATGTGTGTGGCTACATGTGTGTGGGTGCATGTGTGTGTGGGTACATGTGTGGGTGCGTGTATGTGTGTGGGTGTGGCTGCATGTGTGTGGGTACATGTGTGTGGGTGCATGTGTGTAGGTGCATGTGTGTGGGTGCATGTATGTGGGTGCATGTGTGTGGGGACATGTGTGTGGCTGCATGTGTGTGGGTACATGTTTGTGGGTGTATGTGTGGGTTCATGTATATGGGTTCATGTATGTGGGTGGGTGTATGTATGTGGGTACATGTGTGTGGGTGCATGTATGTGTGTGGCTGCATGTGTGTGTGTGTGTGTGTACATGTATGTGGATGGGTGCATGTATGTGGGTGTATGTATATGTCTGGGTGCATGTATATAAGTGCATATACATATATATAAATATGTGAGTGTGTATTTATATATGTGTGTGCATGAATGTGTGTATATATGTGTACATATATACAGTATATATGTATGTGTGTGTGTGCATTATATATGTGTGTGTGCGTACATGTGTGTATGCACATTCTATGTATGTGCTTTTAATCCTGACCCCCTATGTGTACAATCGCTAATTTTTTTTCTCCGCTTGTTCATAGTACCAGCAAAAAAAATGCTGTTCCTCTGAAAGCGACCCATGCTCAGGCATTTGACAGCTGGTAAAGAGGCAATCTGTTGCCTCCTGACCGCCTGTTTTAACCCTCTAAATGCATCACCACTATGCTGCAACTGTGTACAATGCACACAGTTGTGGAGTGGTTGCAGTGCATCCTCATTCACCTAGGGGTAACCTCCAAGGGAGCCCTGACTGTAAAGAGATTGAGAAACACCGACATAGAGGAACCAATCTCTCAATTTTCCTCCTGCAGCCGCTGAATGCATGTGGGAGGGAGTGGAGGAGAAGTGTGGGGGGAAATGGAGAGATCGGTTCCTTTTAGATGCAGCCACACACTTGCGACCGGGCCCTGGCGTTCCGCCACCGGGCTCCAAGGAAAGGGCCCTGTCAGGGGGGGCCCTTCATGGTTTCTTGCATCGGGGCCCTGAGGGTTCTAGTTACGCCACTGAGCTGGATAATCAGATTACAAATAAAAATACGAAGAAAACATATATATATATGTCCTGTAAGCAGAGAAATGTAAGGCTATACATAAACATATGATCTTCATAGAGTGCCCATTGTGATCAATAAGAAAAAAGTGCTTAGTACTAAAAGTGCAAATAAACTTAAATGTGTGCACAGTCCACTTCCAGGAATTGAGAATCCAATCCCTTAGATGCAAAATAAAAATCAATAAAATAATAGTCCACTAAGAATAGTGTAAAAAAGACAGTGTGATTCTTCTTTTAAAACCGAGAAGATCCTTCCCAATGTTGCTAGATACAGCGTGCTCCCTCCACCAGGTGAAATGGAGGCTCACCTCAATATGCGACCCCACTGGGTCTAGCCAGGCATAGATAATATATATTCCTGCACTCTCAGGTAAGTATGTCTCCTTTAAGGCTGGTTTCCTTGAGACCTGACCTCGCTGGGTCTAACCACATATGCAAGCCAGATAGAGTTGAACTCTCAGCTGGGAAGTCTTGTTTTAGGCTGGATCATTAGAAATATTCTCCCATAGTTCCCAAAAGACATGCAAAAAAAGGGCTCCCATAGTGCAGTATGTTCAACAATGTACAGATAAGACCATGCTACCCCTTTAAAAATATACTCACATTTTATTAAAAAATAAACAGTATAAAAGTCATAGCTAAAACAGTCAGCTTCTCATCTATGAATGCAGGGTACCACCGCAAGGCTACGACTTTGTCCATAACATCCGCTCGGCTTATTCCTCCAGACGAAGCCAAGTATCGTAACATGTAGAGGCGTAGCCTGGCGGTGGTACCCTGCATTCATACATTGGTGGTAGCCTGCATTTTCTGTTGGCTATTAATTCACTATCATAGCACAGCACAGTAAGCTGTTAGCCATCAGAAAAAAAATCCAGCCAACCAGGAGGAAGAGATTATATTATTGTACCTGGGCAAATTTCAATATACAGAGTTTTCACAGCTGCTATCTAGGAATTGTTACAGAGGTTTGATATAAAAAAGGAAGCAATTATTTATTGCAACAGCATCTATGCACAGTTACTGTTAGATGGTAAAGCAATAACAAGGGTCACATTAATGTTTTACAAGCAATAAACATGTAAAAGACAAAATATATTTGATCTTTTCAAACTTATCACAAAGGCTTTATAGTTGGTATGCTGATCCTGTCACGTACCTGGTGGTTGAGTCTGGCTTACGCGGGGGCAACCACTCTTGCGGCCCTGGTTACAGAACCCCTGATAGTGCAGACAGGGAGCTCAGGACCACAGGGGAACACGAGGGCTGGACAAGTCTCTGATGGCTGGTACAGGTCCACAGATGCACGTGCAGGCTGAAGAGTAGTGGTGCGGTCCGGGTCGGCAACTGGCTGGCAGTGAGGTACAGAGGGATCAGGCAGATGGGTAGTCAGGTGCAGGCTGGGTCGGTAACGGGCTGGTGACTGAGGTACAAGAGGAGCAGGCAGAAGAGTGGTCGTTAACAATCCGAGGTCAGGGCAGGCAGATAGCAGCAAAGTCCAAAGGGTAGCCAGGGTCACAGGAACAGGAAGTCACTCAGAACAGATACCTGGGTCACAGGTGCAGGAGCGCTGTAGAACGGACAGCACTTGCCTCCTGGTGCTGTCCTGCTTAAATGGCCGCTATTGGCACCATAAGCACGTGCGGGCGCGCGCACCAGCACGCACGCGGGAGGTCAGAAATAGCCAGGAAGTGCATTTTCCTAACATTGCCCCCCCCCCAAGGGGCAGCCTCCGGATGCCCAACCGGGCTCTCTTGGCCGGTGTCACGTACCTGGTGGTAGAGTCTGGCTTATGCGGGGGCAACCTCTCTTGCGGCCCTGGTTCGAGAACCCCTGATAGTGGGAACAGGGAGCTCTGAAGCACAGGGGGGCATGAGGGCTGGACAATCTTCAGGTGGTAAGGAGAAGTCCAAGGTAGCTCGTGCAAGACGGGAGAATAGTGGTTCAGTCCGAGTTGGCAACTGGCAGGTGGTGCGGTACAACGGGGTCAGGCAAACGGATGGTCGGGTTCAGGCAGGGTCGGTAACGTGCTGGCAACAGAAGTACAGGAGGAGCAGGCAAGCGGGTGGTCGTAGACAAGCCGGGGTCAGATGCAGGCAGATATCAACAGGTCCGAAGGGTAAGCCGGGGTCACAGGAACAGGAAGTCACACAGAAGTAGTCACCGGGGGGTCACAGGTGTAGGAAACGCTGTAGGCGGACAGCACTGGCCACCAGGCTCTGCTGACTGAAATAGAGCCGCCAGGCGCGCGCAGCACCGCGGAAAGGCTAGGAAACAGTCTTTTCCTGACATTGCTCCCCCCAAGGGGCAGCCTCCGGATGCCCATCTGGGCGCGCTTGGCTGGATTGTTTCTCCAAAAAGTTCTGATCATCTCCTGGGCATGAAAATTGCTTTCCGGTTCCCACGAGTTCTCCTCGGGGCCATACCCTCTCCACTGTACCAGAAACTGTATTCCTCCAGCTCTTTTTCTGCAATCGAGGATTGATTCCACCTCAAATTCCTCCTCCCCATCTATTACCACCGGTCCAGGTGGAGCCGACCTTCGTCCAGGAAACAGGTCCTTGGCCACTGGCTTTAGGAGGTGTACGTGGAATACTGGGTGGATCTTGAGCGATGATGGCAGGTCAAGTTCATAGGCCACCTTGTTGATCCTCTTTTTAATTGGAAAAGGTCCAATAAATTTTGGTCCCAGCTTCTTGGATGGACAGGACAGTCGCAGGTTAGTGGTCGCCAACCAGACCCGATCGCCAGACTGGAGGTCAAGCTCTCCGCGCCTCTTCCTATCATAAAGTTCCTTACTGTGCTCCTGAGTCAGGCGGTGTTTCTCAGGCACAAAAACTTGCTTACCCGACCACCATAAACCATCTTTGTGAGTAAGTCCGGGAACTGCGGGAATAGCGGAGCTGGCTAACGTTTGCCTGATCTGGGTCAGTAGATCCTCTTGGATTAGCAGGAAGTGGTGCGCTGGTAGGATGGTGTCAGGCAGGGATGATCCTCTGGTTTCGTGAAACATCCTAGACAGCGCATCAGGCTTGACATTCTTGGATCCAGGCCGGTACGTGATGTGTAAGTTAAACCGGGAGAAAAATAGGGCCCATCGTGCTTGACGAGGTCTGAGCCTCTTGGCAGTCTTAAGGTATTCTAAATTTTTGTGATCTGTGAAGACCAGAACTGGGTGAGTAGCTCCTTCCAAAAGGTACCGCCATTCCTCCAGGGCGGATTTAATGGCAAGAAGCTCCCTGTCACCCACGTCGTAATTTCTCTGGGGGGGAGAGAGTTTCCGTGAGAAGAAGGCGATGGGATGTAGGGACGCCTTAGGCCCCTGTCTCTGGGACAAGACTGCCCCGACGGCGGTCTCCGAAGCATCTACCTCCAAGATGTAGGGCCCTGTGGAGTCGGGGTGCTTAAGAACAGGTGCCGAGGTGAAGAGTTTTTTCAAAGTCTGAAAGGCACTTTGTGCTTCTGGGGTCCAGGTAAAGCGGGTATTTTGTTTAGTCAGTTGCGTTATCGGGGAGATCACAGCAGAAAAACCCCGGATGAACCTTCTATAAAAGTTGGCAAAGCCAACGAAGCATTGTACCGCCTTCTTGTCCGCCGGTGGGGGCCAGTCTACAATAGCTGCGACTTTTTGGGAATCCATTGTCGTGCCAGAGGTGGAAATGTGGAATCCCTAGAACGCGATCTCCGTGCGTTCAAAGGCACACTTTTCGGCCTTGGCATACAGGCCATGCTGTCGGAGGCGGCTGAGTACACGCCTGACATGTTTCCGGTGTTCCTCTAGGGAGGGGGAGAAGATAATGATATCGTCCAGATATACCACCACAAATTGATCAAGAAAGTCCCTAAAAATGTCGTTGACCAAATGCTGGAAAGTGTCCTTGGCATTGCACAGCCGGAAGGGCATGACTAAATACTCGAAGTGGCCAAATCGCGTGCGAAAAGCCGTTTTCCATTCATCCCCCTCCCGTATGCGGATCAGATTGTAGGCCCCCCGAAGATCTAACTTGGTAAACACGGCTGCAGAGCCGAGGCGCTGAAACAGTTCCCGGAACCAGTGGCAAGGGGTATCTGTTTTTGATTGTGATCTTATTAAGATCCCGGTAGTCGATACACGGCCGGAGAGTGTGATCCTTTTTCTCGACAAAGAATATTCCGGTTCCTGCTGGGGAGGTGGAAGGCCTGATGAATCCCTTTTGTAAATTTTCCTCGATGTAGGCTTTCAGAGCCGCAAGCTCCACTTCGGAGAGTGGGTATATTCTACCGAAAGGTATTTCGGCTCCTTGCAGGAGGTCTTCATATGGCCGATGTGGAGGTAGGGTGTCTGCTCCCTTCTTACTAAAGACATCCCAGAAGTCCTGGTACGCTTCGGGGATAG
>BLSH010380123.1:1662575-1677340 GCA_018402905.1 Glandirana rugosa
ACCGGTCACGACAGGCGGATGTCGCAAAGGATGTGGACACTGGGGGGCCACTGATGAAGACATCCTGAAGGACAAGGACACTGGGGCCGAATGGGAAGCCTGGACAACTATAGACGGACGTAGACTGGGGCCGAACAGATGCTGGTGGGCGAACGGACGAGGAGGACATGAAGACAACAGTCGTGCAATGGCTGGGACGGACTTGGGCTGGTAGGCAAACGGACTGGGGCAACATGGTGTGGCGGACGGTCAACGGTTGCCTGGTGGTAGAGTCTGGCTTATGCGGGGGCAACCTCTCTTGCGGCCCTGGTTCGAGAACCCCTGATAGTGGGAACAGGGAGCTCTGGAGCACAGGGGGGCACGAGGGCTAGACAATCTTCAGGTGGTAAGGAGAAGTCCAAGGTAGCTCGTGCAAGACGGGAGAATAGTGGTTCAGTCCGAGTTGGCAACTGGCAGGCGGTGTGGTACAACGGGGTCAGGCAAACGGATGGTCGGGTTCAGGCAGGGTCGGTAACGTGCTGACAACAGAAGTACAGGAGGAGCAGGCAAGCGGGTGGTCGTAGACAAGCCGGGGTCAGATGCAGGCAGATATCAACAGGTCCGAAGGGTAAGCCGGGGTCACAGGAACAGGAAGTCCTACAGAAGTAGTCACCGGGGGGTCACAGGTGTAGGAAACGCTGTAGGCGGACAGCACTGGCCACCAGGCTCTGCTGACTGAAATAGAGCCGCCAGGCTCTATTTCCGCCAGGCGCGCGCACCACCGCGGAAAGGCTAGGAAACAGTCTTTTCCTGACAGCCGGATTGTTCCTCCAAAATGTCTTAACAAGTTCTTGGGCATGCTGATTGCTTTCTGGCTCCCTAGAGCTTTCTTCAGGCCCATATCCTCTCCACTTCACCAGGAACTGCGTAATGCCAGCTCTCCTTCTGCAGTCAAGAATAGTTTCCACCTCAAACTCCTCCTCTCCATCCACCAGGACGGGTTCTGGTGGCGCTGTTCTCCGCCCCGAGAATGGATCCTTGGTGACTGGTTTGAGGAGGTTCACATGAAATACGGGATGGACCCTGAGTGTAGGAGGAAGGTCAAGCTCGTAGGCCACGATGTACCTCGGTCCCAATTTCCTGGAAGGCCATGATAGCCTCAAATTTTTGGTTGCTAACCAGACCCGGTTGCCGGGTTGTAAGTCCAGTTCTCCTCTCCTCTATCGAATGTCCTTTTGTTGCGCTCCTGGGTTTGAACGAGGGTCTCCTGCAAGAGCTTGTTGTTCCTTTCCAAGAACTGTGTGATTTCCTGTGCAGCGGGGACCTCACTTTCAGGTTGGGCAGAAATATAGGGTGGTAGCCGAAATTCGACCAGAACGGAGATTGCTTTGTGGCAGAATGGACCAAATTGTTGTAGGTGAACTCGGCTACCGGCAGCAAGGAGACCCAATCATCCTGGGAGTACGAGGAGTAGCAGCGAAGGTACTGCTCGAGGGTCTGGTTGGTCCTGTCTGTTTGCCCATTTGACTGTGGGTGATAAGCCAAAGAAAAGACTAGTTCAATTCCCAAGGTGGAACACAGGGAATTCCAGAACCGGGATGTAAATTGCACCCCTCTATCGGACACAATGTTGTTGGGGATGCCATGCAGGCGAACAATTTCCTTGATGAAAATTTTCACTGTTTCCATTGCTGAGGGAGTGCCCTTCATCGGGATGAAATGTGCCATTTTCGTAAGGCGGTCAACCACCACGAAGATTGTGTTATGTCCTGCAGATGGGGGCAACTCAACTATGAAGTCCATAGTGATTTGGGACCAGGGGCGCTCGGGAATAGGTAGCAGGTTCAACAGGCCCCAGGCTTTGGTCTTTTCTGACTTGTTTTGGGCACAAGTGGGGCAAGCACCCACATAGGTTTTGCAGTCCTCAATCATATGGGGCCACCAGAAGGTGCGGGATAGCAATTCTGTGGTCTTGTGGATGCCAAAATGTCCAGCTAATTTGTGGTTGTGGCAGAGTTCTAGGGTAACTAGACGAAGCTCTTCATGCACAAATATCTGAGTCCCCGACCACCACAGCCCGTTCTTTATTGAAAGTCCGGAACTGTGGAGCCAGCTAGAGTCTGCCTCATCTGAGTTAGAAGGTCCTCCTGGACCAGTAAAAAGCTGTGGGCTGGTAAGAGGGTGTCTGGGGGGGACGCCTCCCCGGTTTTGTGGAACATTCTGGATAATATGTCCGGCTTGATGTTCTTGGACCCGGGCCTGTATGTGATGTGGAGCCAGAATTGTGCAAAGAATAAGGCCCAGGGAGCCTGGCGGGGTCTGAGCCTTTTGGCAGTCCTTAGATACTCCAAATTTTTATGGTCCGTAAAGACCAAAACAGGGTGGTATCGCCACTCTTCCAAGGCGGACTTGATAGCCAACAGTTCCCTGTCCCCAACGTCATAATTTCTCTCAGGCGGAGTAAGCTTCCGAGAGAAGAAGGCGATGGGGTGTAATGAGATGTTAGGCCCCTGTCGCTGGGATAAGACCGCCCCGACTGCGATCTCTGAAGCATCCACTTCCAGGATATATGGCCGTGAGGAGTCGGGATGTTTCAGAACAGGGGCAGAAGTGAATCATTTTTTCAAAGACTGCAAGGCTTCTTGTGCCTCAGGAGTCCAGACAAAGCGGGAGTTCTGCTTGGTCAGCTGAGTTATAGGGGCGATGACAGATGAGAATCCTCAGATAAATTTCCGATAAAAGTTGGCGAAGCCTACAAAGCGTTGCACCGCTTTCTTGTCCTTTGGCGTTGGCCAGTCGATGACAGCTGAGACCTTATGGGGGTCCATGGTGGTGCCCGTGGTTGAGGTGTGGAACCCCAGGAAGGAGATGTCTGAACGCTCAAAGGCACATTTTTCCACCTTGGCATACAGCCCGTGCTGTACACACTTAACGTGCCTGCGATGTTCCTCTAGGGAGGGGGAGAAAATGAGGATGTCGTCCAGGTAGACCACTACAAACAGATCAAGGTAATCCCGGAAGACGTCATTCGCTAGATGTTGAAAAGTGGCCGGGGCATTGCAGAGCCCAAAGGGCATGACCAAGTACTCGAAATGGCCAAACCGAGTCCGAAAGGCCGTCTTCCATTCGTCCCCCTCCTGTATACGGACCAAGTTGTAGGCCCCGCAGAGGTCCAACTTGGTGAACACAGCTGCGGTGCCAAGTCTCTGAAAGAGTTCTGGTACCAGGGGCAAGGGGTATCGGTTCTTGACTGTAATGTTATTGAGCTCCCTGTAGTCAATGCAGGGCCTGAGAGTATGGTCCTTTTTTTCTACGAAAAAGATTCGTAGACGTAGGGGGCCGGATAAAGCCCTTTTGCAGGTTCTCCTTCAAGGTAGGATTTGAGAGCTCCACCTCAGAGAGGGGGAATATCCTGCCGAAAGGGACTTCGGATCCGGGCAGCAGATCAATCGGGCAGTCGTATGACCTGTGTGGAGGAAGGGTATCTGCCCCTTCTTACTGAAGACATCCAGAAAATCGTGGTAAGCTTCAGGGACAGTACGACAGGTCTCCGTGTCAGGATCAAGGTTGATGCCGAGAACTGCAGATGGCGCCCTCTGGGGCAGCTTCAGTCAGTGACTTCGGCAGTAGAGGGACAGAAACTGAATTTCCCCAGTACTCCAGTTAATGTGTGGGCTGTGTATCCGGAGCCATGGAAGCCCGAGGATGACTGGAAAGAGGGGAGACACAATGGCATCTAGTAACAGGAACTCTGTGTGGCCTTGGGCCATCCGGGCCGACAGGGGGAGAGTCTCATGTGTGACTGTACCAGACGTTATCATTGATCCATCAGCCAATCGGATGACCATCTGGTGGTCCTTAGGTCAAAGAGGTATCTGATGCTGAGTGGTGAAGGAGATATCCACAAAGCAGCTACAGGCTCCTGAGTCCAAGATGGCCGGAACTTGAACATTCCCTCCGGGCAGCTGGGGTCGGACCCCTACTGGCCTTAGCGGGGCAGGTTCGCACCAAATGTCCCGAACCCCCACAATATAGACATAGACTGAGGGTCATGCGTCTCTGTCGTTCCTCAGGGGAGTGAGATGAATGAGGAAGTCCGGTGTGCGTTGGTTTAAGATGGTCTTGTGGAGAGGAGGAGGATGCTGTGACTGGGCCAAGCCCTGGGAGACTGGACACTTGGGGCGACATCCAAGTGGGGCGCAGGGATCCGGTGGCTCTTTCCGCTCTGCGTTCACACAGGCGGCGGTCAATTTGGATTGCCAAACTGACCAGGGCGTCCAGGGTGTGTGGAACCCCGACGCCTCGCCAGCTCATCTTTGAGCGGCTCGGAGAGCCCCAGTCTGAATTGGTGGCAGAGAGCGGCGTCATCCCAGCCCGTGTCGGCGGTCCAGCGCCTGAATTCCGACACATAGTCTTCAGCCGGGCGGCCGCCCTGTTGCAGAGCATGGAGTGCCGCTTCCGCGGTGGCCGCCTGGTGGGGATCCTGGTATAACTGGGCCATGGTGCCGAAGAATCGGTCCAGGCTAGAGGTCTCTGGGGCATTCTGCTCCAGCAAGCGGTGAGCCCAGGCAAATGGCTAGACCCTTTTTGGTGGCTTGCAGATAAAAGGTGCGGGGCTGGAGTGCAAAGTACAATTTGCAGGAGTTGCGAAACGCCAGAAACTTCCTACGATCCCCCGTGAACCGCTTGGGCATGGGCACCTTAGGCTCGGTAGGTAAAGTCACTAGAGTGCGGGAGGAAGTTTGACTGGCACTGGCTGGTGCTGGGGTAGCAAGATCCCAGACTTGATTCTCCAGACAGGTGTAACCTTCCGGAAGGCTTTTCACAGCTTGGGTCAGGCCAGCTAGGTGAGCACACAGTTCCTCCATGGGAGAGGGCCCCGGCGCAGACTCAGACATGGCTGTCCGTTGCTGTCACGTACCTGGTGGTTGAGTCTGGCTTATGCGGGGGCAACCTCTCTTGCGGCCCTGGTTCTAGAACCCCTGGTAGTACAGATAGGGAGCTCGGGAGCACAGGGGGGCACGAGGGCTGGAAAAGTCTCTGATGGCTGGTACAGGTCCACAGATGCTCGTGCAGGCTGAAAAGTAGTGGTGCAGTCCGGGTCGGCAACTGGCTTTGCAGCAAGGTACAGAGGGATCAGGTAGATGGGTAGTCGGGTGCAGGCTGGGATGGTAACAGGCTGGTGACTGAGGTACAAGAGGAGCAGGCAGAAGAGTGGTGGTAAACAATCCGAGGTCAGGGCAGGCAGATAGCAGCAAAGTCCAAAGGGTAGCCGGGGTCGCAGGAACAGGAAGTCACTCAGAACAGATACTGGGGGTCACAGGTGCAGGAGCGCTGTAGAACGGACAGCACTTGCCTCCTGGTGCTGTCCTGCTTAAATGGCCGCTATTGGCGCCATTAGCGCGTGCGAGGCCAGAAACGGCCAGGAAGTGCATTTTCCTAACAGATCCCTAAGGAATGGTTTTAACACTATTCCAGTTATGTAAGTGTGATCCCAAGTAAAATGAATACAGTCCCTTGTTAGGCCATCCTTTTCAAATCTGGTAATATGATTGTATTAAAATTTCCCTCCTTCTTCCTTCTGTTAAAGCGGTTGTATACCCCACTTGGTGATTTTTACATACAGGTAAGCCTATAGTAAGAATTACCTGCAGGTAAAATGAAAATCTCCTAAACCTGCACGTTTTAGGAGATATTCATCCTGCAAGCAGCCAGTGACATCAGCGGCACATGCTCTCTGAAGGACCCATGTATCGCGCCAGAACTTCAGAGCTTCTTGCCGGTACGGAGGACTCCCGCTCATGGTGTCATCTCGACTCTGGCCACTCACATCGCCGCAGCCTGGGAACCAAGAAGAAACGCTGGGGGAACATGTCAGGGGTTCGTTCTAAGGTAAGTATTTCATAATGTGCTAGTATGTGATGCACACTTTCACATTATGCCATTGTCTTGCAGGTTTTTTTTTTGTTTTTTGTTTTTAAGCAGTTAACTACCTCTTTAAAATGTCACTAAACCCAAAATTAAAAACCCAAAAATAAAAAACTATTAATAAATGCCATGTTACATGCTGTTCATACTCACCCAGTCACTATGAGTTTTCTGTACTCTGCAAAAAAAAAACCTGGTTGATCCTGCTGCTCTCTATCTCCACCTTCTGCTCATGTCCCCAATTCAGCTTGGGATTTTGCAGCTGTCGTGACAACTCTGCACATGTTCATTTTTCAGTGAGTTTCTATGCTGAGCATTTCCTCCCTATCACACCTGAGCAACCCATGTGTCTATAGAGTCACACATGTGGGTGTATACACAGTGGTAAATGACAACCCACTCTCTCTCTCTCCTTCTCCATGCCCACTAGCCATTGCCTCAGTCTCGCTTAAAAAATTGCAGATCGCCGCCATTACTAGTAAAAAAAATAAATATATAATAAAAATGCCATAAATCTATCCCCTATTTTGTAGACGCGATAACTTTCGCGCAAACCAATCAATTTACGCTTATTGCGATTTTTTTTTTTTTTTTACCAAAAATAAGTAGCATATAAAATATATTGGCCTATATGGATGAACACATTTGTTTTTTTACTTTTTTTTATGTTTTATAGCAGAAAGTAAAAAAAATGTTTTTTTTTTTCAAAATAGTCTCTCTTTTTTTGTTTATTGCGCAAAAAATAAAAACTACAGAGGTGACCAAATACCACCAAAAGAAAGCTCTATTTTAGGGAAAAAAAGGACGATAATTTTGTATGGGTACAGCATCGCACGACCACGCAATTGTCAGTTAAAGCGACGCAGTGCCGCATTACAAAAAATGGCCTGGTCAGGAAGTGGGTAAATCCTTCTGAGTCTTAAGTGGTTAATGATTTTATTTTATCCTGTATTTTTTTCTTATATTTTAAACATGTGACCAGCAGCAGAGGACTAGAAGCACCACCTGCCACTGTTTCCCTGCAGACAGACTGGGAGAGAGCTGGGTCATGTGACAGCTGTATAACGGTTAGGAAAAAGGTGCCATCATCCATATACTGAAATAGAAGGGACAATGTAAATTAGGCAGTGTGTGTTTAGTATCACTTTAAAGTGTTACTAAAACTACAACAGTAAAATCAGTCTGTATAGCAGCATAGCATGCTTGTTATACTCACTGTGGAACTTAAGGGGTTAATCCTCAGCATTGTTTAAAAAAGGCTGTTTTATCCTATATGCATAGATTCTTCCCTCCTGCACTGTCAATAAGAGCAAATCCATAAAACACACAGCAGGGTAGTAAAGCTGCACATGCTCCGTTTGGTCTCTTATTCTGGATAGAACATTTCCTGTTTCAGTAGAACTGTTCAGCTCACATGATATTGACATATGGGCGTGTATAGAGGCTGTAGTGGAAATCTCCTCCTACTTGAACACACAGCTATGGAGAAACTGTGCAGGTTATCAGGAAACCGTGGTATACAGATCATCCAAAAAGGTATATAGAGGCAGTATTTTAATGTAAAAAGATTTAGAAGCTGTGGGCACTGTGGGGGGTGGTTACTGTGTTTAGTAACAATTAAGTTTGAGACCCCTGTGGACCTAGGCAGGCCAAGCATTAGCATATACTCTTTACCTGACAAAAGCTTGTTTAATCTTGGATTGGGGAACATTTTTAAGAAGGGCCTGCAGACAATCAACACTCCTTCATCAAGTCTATTCAAGGGTAGAGGGTGCAGCACTGATCTTTTGTCCATATGAAAGACCCCCCTGAGATAGGCGGAGTAGATCATTGAACAGAGACAGTACTGTTGGATGGAGTATTTCACTTGGTACACAGCACATTCAAGGTATGATTGTTAATAACAATAAAACATTTCATTATCCCTTTCCAGTTAAATAGACTTCAAAAATTGCTTGTTTTGTGCACTGCTCCAAATCATTTGGGGGATTATGATGTGGGGTTGTTTTTCAGCGGTTGGGCTTGACCTCTTAGTTCCAGTGACAGGAACTTTTAAAGGTCAGCATACCAAGACATTTTGGACAATTTCATGCTCCCAACTTTGTGTGAACAGTTTGGGGATGGCCCCTTCCTGTTCCAACATGGCTGTGCACCAGTGACTTGACTGGCCTGCACAGAGTCCTGACATCAACCCGATAGAACACCTTTGGGATGAATTAGAGCGGAGACTGCAAGCCAGACCTTCTCGTCCAACATCAGTGCCTGACCTCACAAATGCGCTTCTGGAAGAATGGTCAAACATTCCCATAGACACTCCTAAACCTTGTGGACAGCCTTCCCAGAAGAGTTGAAGCGGTTAAAGCTGCAAAGGGTAGGACAACTCAATATTGTACCCTATGGACTAAGACTGGAATGCCATTAATGTTCATGTGCGTGTAAAGGCAGGTGTCCCAATACTTTTGGTAATATAGTGTATATAACAGGGCTTTTTTCAGTGGGAACGCGGGGGAACTCAGTT
Organism: Glandirana rugosa; assembly: GCA_018402905.1. Lineage (NCBI taxonomy): Eukaryota > Metazoa > Chordata > Amphibia > Anura > Ranidae > Glandirana > Glandirana rugosa. The sequence continues at coordinate 1,671,001 of BLSH010380123.1, forward strand.
CCGGCACCTCCAGCACTGACTGTATGTAATGGCAAGGGGTGCTGGGGTGTGTTGCAGGGTGTCTATTTATGCTTACTGCTGGAAGATCTGTTCTAACTGGAGGGGATCTATTTTTGCAGGGAGGTCAGTTGTTGCTGGTGGGGGACCTATTGTTGCTGGCAGTGTGTCAGTTGTTGCTGGGAGAGATCTACTGTTGAAGAAGGGGTCTATTGTTGCTGGATGCCGGAGAGTCTATTGATGCTGGCTGTGGGGAGTTCTGTTGTTTGCTGCCGGAATATTGCTCGGAGGTGGGTAGGGGCAGAAAAAAAGGGGTGCCTCAGAAAGGGGGAGTTCATGCACCTATTCTCTGAGTAAAAAAGGCCTGTATGTACAGTATCTCACAAAAGTGAGTACACCCCTCACATTTTTGTAAATATTTTATTATATCTTTTCATGTGACAACACTGAAGAAATGACACTTTGCTACAATGTAAAGTAGTGAGTGTACAGCTTGTATAACAGTGTAAATTTGCTGTCCCCTCAAAATAACTCAACACACAGCCATTAATGTCTAAACTGCTGGCAACAAAAGTGAGTACATCCCTAAGTGAAAATGTCCAAATTGGGCCCAAAGTGTCAATATTTTGTGTGGCCACCATTATTTTCCAGCAATGCCTTAACCCTCTTGGGCATGGAGTTCACCAGAGCTTCACAGGTTGCCACTGGAGTCCTCTTCCACTCCTCCATGATGACATCACAGAGCTGGTGGATGTTAGAGGCCTTCACCTTCACCTTCCATTTGAGGATGCCCCACAGATGCTCAATAGGGTTTAGGTCTGGAAATGCTCGGCCAGTCCATCACCTTTACCCTCAGCTTCTTTAGCAAGGCAATGGTCGTTATCTTGTTGGAATGCTGCCCTGTGGCCCAGTCTCCGAAGGGAGGGGATCATGCTCTGCTTTAGTATGTCAAAATGCATGTTGGCATTCATGGTTCCCTCAATAGCACTTATGCAGCCCCAGACCATGACACTCCCACCACCATGCTTGGTTGTAGGCAAGACACACATGCTTGACACCATCTGAACTATATAAGTCTATCTTGGTCTCATCAGACCACAAGTCATGGTTCCGGTAATCCATGTCCTTAGTCTGCTTGTCTTCAGCAAACTGTTTGTGAGCTATCTTGTGCATCATCTTTAGAAGAGGCTTCCTTCTGGGATGGCAGCCATGTAGACCAATTTGATGCAGTGTGCGGCGTGTGGTCTGAGCACTGACAGGTTGACCCCCACCCCTTCAACCTCTGCAGCAATACTGGCAGCACTCATATGTCTATTTGCCAAAGACAACCTCTGGATATGACGCTGAGCACGTGCACTCAACTTCTTTGGTCGACCATGGCGAGGCCTGTTCTGAGTGGATCCTGTCCTGTTAAACCGCTGTATGGTCTTGGCCATCGTGCTGCAGCTCAGTTTCAGGGTCTTGGCAATCTTCTTATAGCCTAGGTCATTTTTATGTAGAGCAACAATTCCTTTTTTCAGATCCTCAGAGAGTTCTTTGCCATGAGGTGCCATGTTGAACTTCCAGTGACCAGTATGAGAGAGTGAGAGTGATAACACCAAATTTAACACACCTGCTCCCTATTCACACCTGAGACCTTATAACACTAACCAGTCACATGACACTGGGAGGGAAAATGGCTAATTGCATCCAATTTGGACATTTTCACTTAGGGGTGTACACACTTTTGTTGCCAGTGGTTTAGACATTAATGGCTGTGTGTTGAGTTATTTTGAGGGGACAGCAAATTTACAGTGTTATACAAGCTGTACACTCACTACTTTACATTGTAGCAAAGTGTAATTTCCTCAGTATTGTCACATGAAAAGATAGAATAAAATATTTACAAACATCTGAGGGGTGTACTCACTTTTGTGAGATACTGTATCTATATATAAAGTATCTCACAAGATTGAGTACACCCCTTTGTATAACTTGCACAATTCTTTGGTCACTTTGGACACGAACGGGGTGCCCTGATCCGTCAAGATCTCCTTAGGGATTCCCACCCAACTAAACACCTGGACCAACTCTTTGGCAATAGTCTTAGTGAAGGGTATGGCTTCAGTATATGGGGTTGCATGGTCCAGGATCACCAGGATGTGCTGGTCTCCCTGGGCAGATTTACTACTTGACCCACAAGATCCATGCCAATTCACTAACATGGCACTTCAATTATGGGAAGTGGGACAAGAGGGCTACGAAAATGGGGTGACAGGGCCGCCATATGACACTCATGATTCACAGTATTCCCTGATGTCTGCATACAACCCAGGCCAGGAGAATCTCTGGGTTATTCTTTCCCTGGTCTTCTCCATACCCAGATGTCCTTTACATGACCATGGGCCAGATCTAGCACCATCCTGCGAAAAGGTTTGGGAACCACTAGCTGTTCTACTTCATTCTCCCCGCGTTTTACCACCTGGTACAACAAATTATTTTTAAGAGCAATATAGGGAAAAGACACCCCCCCAATTAGAGTCCGCAGGGTCCCCCTTCATCACCTTCACGTTTTCTCAGGCTCTAATGAGAGTGACATCCCGTAGTTACTCTGTGGAAAAATCCTCTCTCCTGACCTCTAAGTCAGGTACGACATTCTGTCCCACAATCAACATATAAATCCTTTCCTGCGCTTGAAGTTGCAACTTCTCCAATTCTACAACCAAAGTGATAGCTTGGCCTCGGATAGTGTGCCACCGCCTTTCTGTCACTGTGTAAGTGGGGAGATCCAAACACTGTAGCAAAAACACAAGAAAACAGTGGCGCACCAGCCTAGCGCATTATCCTCAAATGTGCATTTATTAAAAAGATAAAAACATACTCACAAAAGAGCTTGTAAACAAGGCATATAGAACATGGCACAATGCTACACGCCTATAGTAGCAACTGCCGCTGGGATGATGAGTCACACTGGCTGACGCGTTTTGGGGTGCAAACCCCTTCCTCAGAGCCCAGGGGTTCATCATTCAGGGGACAATTGGCAGCAATATGGCCCAAAGCATGGCATCGGTAGCACTGTATGTGGTCTATACCCAGTCATCTTATGCACCACAAAGACCTTCCTGGCTTCTTTGGCCAGTCTCCATGTCTAGGGTCCAGAGTCTTGTTAGTTAATACAGCAGTCTTATCAGTTTTCCCCATGCCCTTGAGCGCCGGATCCACTGGAGAGCCTTTCACCCCTGGACACACTGAAAAGGGGCACAGACGTGTTCAGCAAGTCCTCAGCAGCTGAGTATCTTTGCACAAAATCCACCAGTTGGCTTGCAGTTATGGGGTCCCCATGGCTGACCCATTTCCTCAAAGCAGTAGGGAGCGCACGGAGATACCGTAGCATGACCACACGCTCCACGATATCGGGGCCTGGCAGGGTTTCCTGTTGCAACCACTTCCTCATAAGGTGGACCAGCTCAAACATTTGGAAGCGAGGTGGCTAGTCTGTGCGGTAGGTCCTCTGATGCACCCGTTGGGCCCAGACAGCCATGGTGACACCTATGGCCTGTGGGTACCTCCGCTTTTAAAGTCTTATAATCCTGGGCCTTGTCTGGTTCCAGATCAAAATAGGCCTTTTGGAGCTCACCTGTCAAAAATGAGGCCAACAGCCCCGCCAACTGCTCCTTCAGCTACCCTTTGCGGTCGGCGACTCTCTCGAAAGTCGTGAGGTACACCTCTATGTCATCCGCCAATGTCATCTTCTGTAGATGGTAACTGGCGTGGACCCCTTTTTTAACCCGACCAGTGCCTCCACCAGATGGTGGTTGATCTCCTGCTGGGTTTCATATTGTTGGCAACTTTGCTCTCGCTGTGCTGCAGCGCCTAGTGCGACTTGGAGGTTGGTTTCCCGCTGGGCCGCAGTCACCTGTAGCAAGGCCTTCAAGATCTCTTCCATGCTGGAAAGATGCCCGTTGAATCCACCACATGTGGGAGATTAGCTTGTGGGGATCACCTTTCTGGAGGAAAAGAGTCAGTGTGCAGGCAACTTTCTTTAAAATCTGGCGGCTTGCCAGGTTTATTTATCAAAGGTTTGCATGTTATCAAACAAACAACAGAAAACAAAACCCTTGTCGTCCGGCGCTAAACCAAACAATAGTGTTTCCTCACTATACGGTGTGGGGCTGGCCCCCGACACCCACAAAACATAAGCAAAAAGCAAAGCTTTTCTTTACAGTCCAAATATCCCACAGAGCTCACTTAGATTCCCTTCTGAGTTCCAAGTCAGAGCCCAAGTGAGATCTCTTCCTGTTCATTAAATTGAGCTGAAGAGGGATTTGGGTGGACCAGAAACTCCAGGCCGGAACCTGCTCTGCCATGGTGGCTGGGAAAACCCAGGCTGGACTTCCACCAGTCCACGCCAAGTGAGCGCACGCGAGGCGACAAATATCACACATCCATTATCACGCCAACACACTCTTGGTTGTTGTAGGTAAATCTGATTGATAGCACTCGGTTGGCAGTACAGAAGTAATGGTGAGATTTCTTGCATGTACCCTCAGTGCATTTGGTCTCCATGTGATACAAAATAAAGTGTGGTGAAAAAAAATAGTGACACCCAATCACTTAAACCTCATCCCCCCAAAAAATAAAAAAAAAGCCCTGCACCCCCAACATGCACACACATACATAAACACACACTTCAGGAGCGCCTACTTACACAAATGTTGATTGATTGCACTGCACAGCACATAGCGCTGTGCATGTCAGAGTGAGATCAATAATTCTAGGGCCATTGCTCATAGTTGATTATAGGGTACCAAAGTTCATTGTTGTTTTGCAGGCGCACACAATTTAAAGGCCTGACATGCTGGGTAACTACTTACTCAGTAAATAAGTAATACATTTGGTTTGACAAAGGGACAGAGCCCCGAAACACGTAACCATGCCCCCAACAGCCACCATGCTCTCCTCGTGGTCTCCTGCATCTCACTGAACCATCCTGAGAGGGCCTGACAAACTTGGGACACCGGGACACTGCAGGGCTCTCGACATCCCAGTCCCTAGGTCAGCCCATAGCTTGGGTGAAGATTCCATCTTACTACAGAGCACTCTCCAGGCCGTTCCACCATCCAGGAGCCCCCTGTGGCTGCAGCCATCCCAGCCTCCGAGCCCCGGCCCTGGCATCATGTCTGGCTTCCGGGCTACACTCCACCTGCGGCAAGATGGCACCATCATCCCCGCTGCCAGCTCTCCACTCCATCCGGACCTGGGTTTGTTCCCCACCTACAGACGGCCGCTATACACCTGCCTCCACCAACAGCACTGTGTCTCCCCACAAGCCTGTGTCTCCACTCACAGCTGATGCCCGCCATCTACCCAGAGCCGCTGACACATCCTGGCTGAGGTTCACACCAGCAAGCCGCCCACATGACTTAACCAGGAGTCTTTTTGCTTCATCCCTCTCCACTTCCACAGCGAGTCCACTTTTTAATCTTCATTTTTGCTTATTGTTTTAATCTGCCTTTTTGTGACTTTTTTGTTTGACTTTCACCTAGGATCGAATTTTTAAATAATACATTTTTTTTTATTGTTGCCTTGTATTTTACTCTTCCTACCAATATTCCCCTCCCTCTTACAGTGTTGGCACCCTCGTCCCTTACTTGCAACTACTTACTCACCTTTTATGTTTTACTGAAAATTGGGAAATATATTGTGTTTGTGTGCCCTGAAATTGACTTTAGTGTACCGTGTGATATATAAATGTAAAACTACCACCATTTTATTCCTCAGGGTCTCTGCTTTCAGAAAATATGTAATAATTGGGTGTTTCAAATAATTCTCAGGCCTAACCTACCAGGATAGGAAAATCATAAGGGAATGGAAAAATGATAAGGGATAACTACTTACAGTCCTGCTCACCATTATTGGCACCCATGAAGTTTATGTACATATTGTGGAATATCTACTGAAGGAAATGTATCAAATTAACCAACATATTACTACAGATAGCTTGTGTTTGACAAAAAACTGTAAATGATAAATAACATTTAAAAAGATAAACATTATGAGGAAAACAGAGAAAACCATAATGCTTGCCTTGTCAGTGGTATTGGCACCCTTTGCTGCAAATCAGTATGGAAACCCAATTTTGCTCACCTGTTGCAGATCTCAAATGAGGATCACCTGTGATGAATTGCCTCCACCCATGTGACCCAAATTAGCCAATAAATGAACATTTTGGTTTTATAAAAAGCCACCTGTTATTCCCTCTTCATGTGTGACAATGGTAAAGACAAAGGAGCTGTCTGACGACACCAGAAATGCTATTATTTGCAAGCACAAGACCTCCAAAGGGTATAAGGCCATCTCCAAA
>BLSH010380123.1:1691077-1703421 GCA_018402905.1 Glandirana rugosa
TAGACACCTATTGACCATGCCCATATGAGGGAGGAAAGGAGGAGAATAAAGGCCGTCATGTGGCTCCGACAGAGGGTCGTCCTACGGGTGTGCATTAAAGCCACAGGGGGTTTCATTCTTCTCTCCCTGGTTATCACATTATGGCAAATTTTATGTCTAAATAATTTTTCTCATTTGTATGAGTGTTTGTATCTCAGTTTTTGTCGCAAAACACAATTTTATCGGCCGAGGCCATTAAAGCAAACGTAGCGGGCGTGAAGGGTCACATCGTCGCACCACTGCAGTCGCGCAACGAGGCGGGATGTACAAAGCAATTTCCATTGGAGGGAGTATACCCGTACCAGTTATCCACAGATACATACCAGCAGAAGGTTATTTCTGCCTGCGATTTTGACCCACTAGCGATAGTGAGTCCTGGATTTCTGGTAAGAGTATCCAAATCATCTTTGAGCACATCGGGTGTGTGTACCTTGGTGATGGATTATTAAGCTTGAGAGCTACTCCAACACACTTTGAAGATTTTTGCTTTATTCACCTTATATGGGACTTTTGGGACTTTTTGTCGGATTATATGCATTTATTTAAAGGACACTTGATGCAATTTCTAGAAAGGATTGATTTATTTGCAGGTCACCACCTGGGATTTTTCCGTTTCTCATCACTTTATGTGTTATTTAAGTGGTCAGTTTTGTGCTGTTTTTCATCACTTTGAATTATGCACATATGATTGATGCACGTATTTAATTAATTCAATTTCTTTAGCGCAACTTTAATATTTATATGTTATGTCACATGGTTTATTATCACATGATAGTTGCTGCTCTCAAAGAACACTTTAGCGCAAATATTTTATTTTATGTTTAGCACTTTGGGTAATGATAATTGGTTATTTGGAGCTTTAGTTTGAATATCACCTTTATTTCACCTTTTTCTCAAAAAAATTGATATTTTTGAGTATAGATCTAGACGTACTGTACTGGCGAAGGAGGTGTTTCAGACATATCAAGACTCTGAGGGAGACCTTGGAGGACTCTTTATGAGATTAAAAAACTTAATGATATCTGAGACACATACCATCTGGGACATAGCCTTCCTTGAGCAGTACATAAAGGAATCTATGGTACCGAGGAGTCTTAGATGGGACGTAAACCCACAAAAAGGCGACCTCGAACTTGAAGAATGGTTTAAATACTTTAACGAAGCAGGACTCAGTTTTCTGAGATTCCTTATTGAGAGAAAGAATAGGAAACTGGTACGGTTGGACGAGGAGATCAAGGGTGTCAAAGAACAACTGATACCATTTTTAGATAAGGAAGAATATAAGGAAAGATCTAATCATTTGAAAACGTTGTTAGAAAAAGAGGAAGTGGAACAGAAAAAGAAAAAAAGAAAAAAGTATAACAGAGATGTAGGTGACTACAAGTCTAAATTGGTATTTGAATGGCAGAAGAAACTGGCTGAGGAAGAAAATAATATGGAAACATCCCAAGGATGTGTCTCTACTCAATGGAAGACTTTGTCCTCCAACCCCAAAAAGAAACTGATGACCCCATCACAAGGGTCGCAGAATATACCTCCAAGAGGAAGGAGGATGTCTTATGGTTCTCCCATTAGGGGAGCCTCACCTCCAGTCAGTAAAAATAATGGAAAGAAAAAAGGTCAGTTTATCAAGAAAAACACAGGGAATAAAAACCATTATAATAATGGACAGTGGAGAAATACTGATAAAATATTCCAACCTAACTATCCGGAACATAGGGGTCCTAATGGGAATTCTACCTACAATATTCCAGTAAAAAATAGGTTTCAACCTCTGAGGGATGATTGTGGATATTACAGCCAAGATAGGCCCTACGAAAACGGCAATTACTATCAGGAATATGACACACCGAGAAGAACCCCTAGGAGGGGAAGATTAGATTGGCAGTCCCCTGGAAGGAATAGACAGGAGGATGGATATTGGGAGCATAGGGGGTGGGATAATTACTATGAGGATACCTATCAGCCAAGACCTCAAAGGTCGCATAGGGAAAATTATCCAGAAACACCCTACTATTCGGGTTTTCAAAGACCCCAGAGAGACAACCAGAGACCACCAGAAAGAAAAGAGGAACTAGAGGGGGGAGGCACACCAAGAGGCAAAAGAAAAAGAGAATAAGTGGGGAAGGGATTTATAACCTTAGTAGCCGTTCACTCACACCCGAAGAAATGTCCATTCTTGACAAAGGCCTTAAATTTGCTCCCCCATGTAGGTTGAATAAATTTAATACCTATATGGACATACACAAATTTACTAGGAAACTTAACGTAAAGAGATACATTATGTCTAATCCTATTCAAAACACCAAAACATGTAGTAGTGAAATTAAACACTCTGGACTGGCCAACGCCTCGCTTTATAATCCCCCTGGGGGGATGGCCCCCTCAATTAGGGTCTTTAGAGACGTGGTGCTGAGAGATTTAGAGAAGATTAAGATAAAGAAAGAGAATATGAATAAATCTTTACAAATAGGATTTGAACAATTATGTCAAGAAAAAAATTTAGTGGTGCGTCCTGCGGATAAGGGAGGGGGCATAGTGATTCTGAATAAAACGGACTATCTTAATGAACTGAATAGGATTGTGATGGATCGGGATACCTATGCACCCCTACCCTCTGACCCGAGAACAAGATATAGAAAGGAATTGGAATCTTTGGTAAGGAAAGGGTATGATATTGGTGTGTTAAACAAAAAGGAGAAATCTTTTCTGGTGCCCAAAGCTTCCCGCATTCCAATCATATATTACTTACCAAAGATTCACAAAAGCCTCACTAATCCTCCTGGCCGCCCGATCATCAGCGGCATCGACTCGATTACATCTCGAGTCGGAAAATATATTGATGAATTCCTCCAACCCTTGGTGAAAACACTCCCTGCGTATATTAAAGATACACGCCATGTGATCAATATCTTGAGGGAATGTCAGTTTAAAGAAGGGTTTTTGCTGGTAACAGCTGATGTTACATCTCTATACTCTAATATTCCCCATGATTGGGGCCTATCCTCCGTTAAATATTTCCTGGATAAGGATTTGTCGATTTCAACGGGTCAGAGGAAATATATTATGGAGCTATTAATTTATGCAACCTCACATAACTTTTTTTGGTTTGAGGGGAACTTCTATTTGCAGCATAGAGGGGTGGCCATGGGGGCAAAATTTGCCCCCAGTTTGGCCAACCTCTTTATGGGGAAATGGGAGGAGGATGTCGTCTATGCCCACAATAGGCCTCAATTGGCCTTGTGGGCAAGATATATAGACGATGTCCTCCTCCTATGGGATGGATCTCTCGAATCATTGCAGACATTTATGGCTGAACTCAATGACAACAATAGAGGCATTGAATTGAAATATTCAGCCAGTCTGACATCTATCGAATTTTTGGATTTGAGGATCCATGTGGAGGAGGGACATCTCCAGACCTCCACTTTTTTCAAACCCACTGATCCTAATTCATTTATACCCAGGGATAGTTGCCATCATCAGATGTGGTTGAATTCGATCCCTAAAAGCCAGTACACACGCCTTAAGCGTAATTGTTCTAAACTAGAGGATTTTCAAAAAGAGACGAGGTCTTTAACTGCTAAATTTATCGATAAGGGTTATGACATGGATGACTTAAATCGAGCTCTGGTATATGTAGAATCAAGGAATAGAGAGGATTTATTGAGGGAGAAAGAACCTGAAGATGAGAGAGACCCAAGGTTCGTGCTTCCTTTTGTAACTAGATTTTCCACCCAGCATTATGGGGTGAAGAAAATGATTCAGAAACACTGGCATATTCTGAAGAATAACCCTATATTGGGACCAGTTCTACCAGAAAAAGCTCAGGTCACCTTTAGGAAAGCACCAACCCTTAGAGATGGCCTGGCTCCCAGTGTTTGTAATCCCCCACAGGAAAAACTTATGTTTTTCCAGTGCATGAAAGGGTTTCATAAATGTAGGCGGTGTGCAGTGTGTGAAATAAATCATATCCAGGATAGAAAGACTACTCAATATGTGTCTAATAGTACTGCACAAGTCTTTCCAATTAGATCTTTCATATCCTGCAACACATCGAATGTGGTCTATGTTATCACATGTCCTTGCGGCCTCATATATATATGTAGAACGGTGAGGCCTTTGCAGGTGCGGTTGAAGGAACATATTGGAAACATTAAAAGGGGTTTTATTAAACACCCTCTATCTAGACATTACCTTGAAGTCCACAATAGAAACATCAGAGGCACCTCTTTTTTGGGCATAGATACTCTTAAAATGCCTTGGAGGGGAGGCCCTAAAAGAAGGGAGATCTCAAAACTCGAAATGAGTTGGATCTATAAGGCACGGACATTGAAACCTCAGGGACTCAATGTGGACATTGAGATTAATGCCTTCATAGATAACTCATAAAGACCTAGGAATATTATCCAACTATTCTGATGGAGCTGCATACACTTTGTATACTCTGATTGGGTGAGAGGCTTAACATATATGTACATCTACATCTGTTTCCATTTCCAGGCTGTGATCTTTAAGATACTAGTCCCCCTAGTTGATAGTGGAAGATTAGTTGCCTATCATTTATTTTTAAATCAATTTTAATTTCTAAAAAATTATTTTTTTTTTTTTTGCTGAGCCAGATACTAACACGCTGTACCGGTTACTATTTTGCTCATGAATACCTTTGAATACTTGGTTTTCCATTGCATGTAAGTTTAGACGTGGTTTTTTGACCCTTTGGAACACCTAGATGTAATCAGGGAGACTTATATGCATCTGCATAGTGTGGCGAGTCCGCACGAAAGGCAGGGACATGGTCTCCAATAAGATGTCAGCCATTGAAGAACATGTATCATAACATAAGGGTGACTATTACTGTGAATAATGTGAACAATACAGGATGCCTCGCTGTGAAGTAGAGATGCCCTGTTCAGTATAAGGTTGATTATGCATGTGTATGTAAAAGTTTAGCATATTACAATCTATGTAAGGTATCTATGTTATGGAAATAGGCTACAGGAAAATGGTGCCCAGCTCTGATAACGAGGCTTGGTTATTTCCTGAAGAGATAAAAGGTGGCGCGTCAGTGCGTCGCCCGTGCCCCATTGAAGACGTTACCTTTAACGAAACATGTAGGGCGGAGCAACGCGCTGACGTCACCACGCTGCTACACTGGGAAGTGCGGGCGATGCAAACGAAATTACCGGAGCCGGCTATTTTAACACAAAACGCTGTTTTTGACTCTATGTTTGTGAGTATGTTTACTCTTTTTAATAAATCTGTATTTTAAACGGTATTACACTATTGGTCCCTCTCTTCTTACTTTGGGGGACACCGAAATTACGTGTGGGCATCCTGCTGGGAGACAGCCTCGGTGTACTGCCGGAAATAAGAGGAGGAAAGGAGGGAGTATACCCGTACCAGTTATCCACAGATACATACCAGCAGAAGGTTATTTCTGCCTGCGATTTTGACCCACTAGCGATAGTGAGTCCTGGATTTCTGGTAAGAGTACCCAAATCATCTTTGAGCACATCGGGTGTGTGTACCTTGGTGATGGATTATTAAGCTTGAGTGCTACTCCAACACACTTTGAAGATTTTTGCTTTATTCACCTTATATGGGACTTTTGGGACTTTTTGTCGGATTATAGGCATTTATTTAAAGGACACTTGATGCAATTTCTAGAAAGGATTGATTTATTTGCAGGTCACCACCTGGGATTTTTCCGTTTCTCATCACTTTATGTGTTATTTAAGTGGTCAGTTTTGTGCTGTTTTTCATCACTTTGAATTATGCACATATGATTGATGCACGTATTTAATTAATTCAATTTCTTTAGCGCAACTTTAATATTTATATGTTATGTCACATGGTTTATTATCACATGATAGTTGCTGCTCTCAAAGAACACTTTAGCGCAAATATTTTATTTTATGTTTAGCAAGCCGGGGTCAGGTGCAGGCAGATAGCAACAAGTCCAAAGGGATAGCCGGGGTCACAGGAACAGGAAGTCACTCAGAAATAGCTTGCCGGGGGCACAGATGCGGGAAACGCTGTAGCACGGACAGCACCGGGCACTGAGCCCTGCAAGTTTAAATAGGGCCGATTGGCGCCTGTTTCCGGCGCGTGCACGAACGCGCGCGAACGCGCACAGGCGCGCGCACCACCGCGGAAACCGTGGAAACAGCTGCATCTTCCTGACAGCCCCACATACACAGGTAAGTAAATAAACCACTCCAATTGTTGTACAATTGGCAAAATGTCATGGCTTATACCATTGTCCATTTGGTAATCTGATGTGGGTATTTGTATTCATATAGCGATAGATTTTACAGCCTCCACAGTTGAAGGTTCCCCTACGTTTGCATGGGTCGTCTCTAGATTCACCTGTATACTCACTGTGGACAAGGTAGTCCGTAATGAACAAGACCGTCGAAATGTAATTGGAGGACTCTTGGAGAGTAAGGGAGTCAATACAGGGTCCATTGTCAAAATATGCCAAAATTGTCACAAAATTTTCCTGATCTTGCCATGTTGTTTGGTATATCTGACTAAGATACTGGCCTGATTTGAGAATCTCTTGGAGTCATTGCCACCCTGTTGAGTGGCAGTTTCACCAAATAGTAATTGTCTCCTTGTTTTTTCCTTTGCACGTCTGTAAGCCTTTTTAAGGCACATGTTAGAATACCCTCTCTGTTGTAATCTGCGCTTTAATTTACATGCTTCTGCTTCAAAGGTTTCCTCGGTGGAACAATTCCTCCCGAAGATGTAAATATTGTCCAAAGGGAATAGATCTAATTAAGGTTTTAGGGTGTGAACTAGACGCATGCAATATGGTATTCCCTGCAGTTTCTTTGCGATACAGAGTGCTCATCAGTTTGCCTGTTGCATCTTTGATAATGGTCACATCAAGGAAATTCAACCTTGAAGGATCTGCCGTCATAGTGAACCTTAGGTTAAAGGTATACTGATTCATGGCCAGTAGACATTGAGCTAACATGTCCCTGGTCCCTGTCCAAATCAAGAAAATGTCGTCTATGAATCTATACTATAATAGCACATGGCTCGTTAAGTCCCGAAGAGTATCATCTCTCCCTCCCATTCCCCCAGGTACAGGTTGGCATAGGTGGGGGCACAACAGGTCCCCATAGCCACCCCCTGCACCTGGAGGAAGAGAGAGCCATCAAATGTAAAAATATTTCCCATCAGGATGTATTCCAAAGAAGAGGATATCAAGTTGTGTAACTTTTTGTCGTCTCGATGGAGACAAGAGGACAAATTAGTGACAAGAGGGCGTAATTGTTCGTCCACATATTTACTGAGATTTTCTGATATACTACCTCGACCTGATACTATCGGCCTGCCTGGAGGCCTGGTCCTTGTGGACCTTGGGAAGACTGTAGAAGGTAGGAACTTTCGGAAATTTTGTGCGTTTGAAATCCCAAGTGTGTTTGTCAATAATGTTGTTAAGGTATGCTGTGTCTACTAATAGGTAGAACTCCTTATTAAATCTTTCTATTTTGGATTGTGATATAGGTTGGTACCAATCCGTGTTTTGGAGGATCCTTAAGCACATGGCCTTATATTGTTGATTGTGCATTACCACAATATTACCTCCTTTGTTGGAAGGTTTTATTGTGAGTTGATGTTGATTAGTAAGTATGTTTAATGCCTTTCGTTCATCTGATGACAAATTGTCTCTGGATGAGTGCTTTTTCAATTTTTTTAACTCTCTTTTTGTCATTGCTACAAATGCGCCAATATTAGTATTTAAATCTAAGGAGGGAAACTTACTAGATTTTTGTCAAAGTATAGAATTGTCAAGTTTGTTTGTGGTAGAGACCTTTAAAGTTGTATCAAGGGAAAGACCAATATCAAGTTGGTCCACCGTGGTGTTTTGTTCCTCTAAGAGAGATGTAAGATCATCCAATGCCTGTGTTTCCCTAAGGGTCAGGGGTAATTGTTCCCGACTTAGGGTCTTTTTTGCGTATAAGCTTTGAAACACAAGCTTCCTAGCAAATAGTTGTATGTCCTTCTGTATTTCAGAAATATCCGTGGTGTGAGCTGTCATTTGGCTTCTGGGGGGCCCTCCGGGAGTGACATCCCGGAAGGTCCCTCCCGATGCAAAGTGTTAGTGTCTGAAGTTTTAACCAGTGATATAAACAAAAAGCAGGTTGTGGCGCCCTTAACATAAAACATATAATGACAAAGTGCAATAATAGGTTGTGCAGCCCACCTAGATCACAGACAATATTAACCGTCTGGGATCAACCAGTGAAAAAATTAAGAGAAAAGGTGTAAGGCGCTCACCTGACAATTTACCATTCACATTCTAAAAAGTGCTTACATAAATAAATAATTAATTAAGTAATTTACCCCTAACGCAATTTTTTGCATGAACACACATTAAGAGAAAAAAATGTTAGTTCTTAACTCCACAATATCCAATGATGTTTCTGTGATGGTTAATTAAACAATTTAGAGACAAATAGATACTTATACTTCAAAGTTCAAGTTCCAAAGACAGAGACAGAAACTTTTCTGCTACTACGTATCCTTTGGAACTCCCTGTTGTTTGCCTCCGCTCACCATCCACAGATAAGAAAGATTCCCTTCAAACTTCCAGATAGACTTGCAGCTTTCAGCGTCACACCGATCAGCCCATGTAATATAATAAAAGCTCACATAGCATAACACCGTTTATCAGACATTAAAACGGTCAGTGCAAAGTGTATTCCCACTCACATTTTCTGGTGCCAATCGACCGGCACAGGTCCTCTCAGCGTGTGCAGGTTTCCTAACGTGTGTCTCCACAGGGTGCGCTCCACTCACAGGGGAAGTCAGAACTCAGAACCACCAGACTCCAGGAACTAGAAGTGACATCAGACACAGGCGTGGCTTCTATGCATTTCTGGTAAGCGTACCCTCATTACTCAAGGTGGCAGGATAATCACACTGGTGTTACTATTTGTAGTGTTCCCATAGCCAGGGCTGGTGCAAGGATTTTTGACACCCTAGGCGAAACCTCATTTTGCCTCCCCCTTGGCTCCACCCCTGACTCCACCCCTTTTCCCTGCCCAGCCTGATCAGTGCCAATCAAATGCAGCCTCACCAGCGCCCATCAAATACAGCTTCACCAGCGCCCATCAAATACAGCTTCACCAGTGCCAATCAATACAGCCTCACCTGTGCCTATCATATACAGCTTCACCAGCGCCAGTCAATACAGCCTCACCTGTGCCCATCAAATACAGCCTCACCTGTGCCTATCATATACAGCTTCAACAGCATCAATCAATACAGCCTCACCTGTTCCCATTAAAATACAGCCTCACCTGTGCCTATCATATACAGCTTCAACAGCATCAATCAATACAGCCTCACCTGTGCCCATCAAATACAGCCTCACCTGTGCCCATCAAATACAGCCTCACCTGTGCCCATCAAATGCAGCTTTACCTGTGCCCATCAAATACAGCCTCAGGAGGGGAAGGGTCAGAAGGGGGGGGGGGGGTATTTGGCAGATCAGTCACTATTTCTATATACATTTGCAAATGGCATGTGATAATACAATCGCATTATCTCAGTCAGACAGTGTCAGTTTTTACATGAATCAATCAGCCAGTGACAGATCAACAGTGGCCAGGCGCCCCTAGGTGTCAGTGCAAACTAGGCGACCGCCTACTCCGCCTAGTGGTAGAGCCGGCCCTGCCCATAGTGATAGGTGCTCTATTTTTTTGTAGATTTTTGATAGGAGAGGTAAAATCTAGTCAGGCCTGACAGTGATTGCAGTCCTGGTTGTTTTGATCTGAGTTGGGGAGTGGCTCAGGGAGGGCTGAAGATTGCAGGAAGGAACACCCCTTGGATACTCCTCCCTTTTTGAGCTGGAAAGCTCTGGAAAAGGGAATGGATGTGGAAGTGTCACTTTCTGATGTATGACAAGGAGCCCTGACCAATCCACAGCCAGGGAGTTGACCTTCTTAAATACAGTGATCTGCCAGCAGGAGGGAGGAGAGTGTCGGGTGGAAGAGGGAGATGTAGAAGAGGTACTGTGGAGGCCACATCTGGGAAGGGAGCCCCCAGTCTGGAGGGGTGACCTTGAGGCCTGGTGGCTCGGGTGCAGCCAGGAAGAGGAGTTGGTTCCTGAAGCAGCAAAAGGGAGCAGAAGAACAGCAGAGAGGCTACATAGAGGACTATTTAAAGGATCTACCGGTGTCAGTGAGTGGCAGCCCTTGGGAGTTGGATGAGAAGGCTGGAGCAGGCTGGGGAGAAGACATTGGACAATCTGTAGAGGTCAGAGAAGCCAAACGGGGGAAGGAGGGCCACTGGACAGTAAGGCCGGAGGGGTCTGGAAGATGGATGGGCTGGGAGTTGTAGTTCATCCAGTGCCCAGCTAGCACAAACGAACTTAGTTACAAAAATGAGGGTCCATGGCTTCAAAAATGGGAGCCTGTGACCCCTACCCACAATTGGTGGTCCGGAGAAGAGTAACGGTCATCAAGTGTATGTGCTAGAGGAAGGAGTGTATATAAGGCCGTGTATATAGAAGGTCCCATGATTGATTTTTGGACATGCCTATCCCCTAAATAAAACAACAAAAAAACAAAGTACCGGCCTGTTCAGTGACTCCAGTTGTGTGGTAAGCGTGTGATTGAGGGCAGCAGGCAGGGGGACCACAACTACCAGCCACCCCCAAGGGGGCACATGGCTACATATTATTCCAGGATCACCATTCCAAGCACTTTTATGTACTATCAAATTATATGGGAACACCATAGGTGGCCCTTTATGGATTATCAAGTTATGGACTTTTTCTTGGTTTCTTTTTAAATTTTCAAGGTGTCATTAATTGAGTACACTATTTGACAGGGGCGGCCTGTCCATTAGGGGCGCAGGGGCGCCGCCCCCCATCCCTGAATCAGGCCCCCTAATCTACATTCGGGGCACCAGATGCATAGATTCCAAATGGGGGGGGGGTTATTTGAAGCATGTGATTATAGCCAGAGGCTCTAATAGGCTTCAAAAAAGGGTGGACTCTGAGTGCAGAGTACTGTCAATTGTGACAATATTGTCAATTGTGCTTGCAGCTATGCTAATACTTCAGCACGGTAATCCTCTTGATTTTTGTGGTACAATCATCCAGAACGCTATTATAAATGGCAAATTTTTTTTTTTTTACTTAGCACTTCCAGCTGCGGCTGCCTAGGCAATTTTATCACTAGGTGATTCCCATGGACTCCCGGGATATCGGTGTCATCTACCCAGAAGTCCATGGGAATCCCCTAATACTCAAATCTTGTGTGATTTCAGATGTCCTTTGATTGACAATGCTTTAGCAATGGGGCTGGAAATTCTGGCGACGTCACCATTGCAATGGCAATGTGTCAGGATGAAAGACCTTAGTTACAAAAATGAGGGTCCATGGCTTCAAAAATGGGAGCCTGTGACCCTTACCCACAATGGGTGGTCCGGAGGCTCTGCTGACAGTAAAACTTAGTTACAAAAATGAGGGTCCATGGCTTCAATTTTTTTTTTTTTACTTAGCACTTCCAGCTGCGGCTGCCTAGATGATTTTATCACTAGCGACGTCACCATTGCTATGGCAATGTGTCAGGATGAAAGAGCGCTGCGCAGTAGCATTACTTCGCAGATGTGAGATTGGGAGAAGCATGCTGGGTAGCCAACTGCACCAAGTCCCGGAAATGAATACAAGACAGCTTCAGATGCCCACAGCAGAGATGGACCCTGCCTGGTTTCGAGATCAGGTTAATTTTAAACGATTTAAACAAAACATAAAAGAACCACATTAATGACATTATCTAAATGTTACATTTGAAGTTGACCCAATTATGGAGGAGTATTTAAAAAAATATGATTTGGAGGACTGGAACTGCACTTTAGGTCCTGTACACATGGGCCAAACATTGGCCTGTTCAACAGAAATCAGCTAACATTCGACCCGTGTGTATGGCAGCCTCTCTGAGAAGGGGCATGCTGGAAAAACATTTGCCAATCGACATCCGATCAGCGATCTCTTAGTCAATGGCTGAGAGTGCCGACCGTTATCAGATACATCTATTGAAAATTGGAGCAATTAGAAGGCAATTAAAAATTCCCAAAAGTTATGGTACACAAAGGATTCTCAAAGGTTATGGCACAAAAACTTATTGTTATGGTACACAAAAATAGTGGTGCATAAAAATTATTGTTAGTAATATTATGCTTCAAAAAAAAAAAATGTAATATACATATATCTACATATATATATATATATACATATATACATATGCATACATACACATGTCTGGGGGGGGGGGGGG
>BLSH010380124.1:32929-46578 GCA_018402905.1 Glandirana rugosa
AATCCAACGTTGGCGTTGAAAAAAAAAAAACGGGCCTCAACCGGAAATTTACGACATCGGCCAATTCCCGGTAAGGTCGTCGCTTACTCAATAGGTAGAGAAGGTACCGATGTCGACTCCAAAAGTCAGGGTCGCGAGTCATTAGGTCGGGAGGTATGTTGTGTGTTTGATACGTCCGGAGAGCCAGAGGGTCACACCCACAGAGAACGACTGCAGTCGAGAAATATTAATTTTGTGAACACCCTTATCTGGTTAAATGAACTGGGTCCATCTGGAAATGGCCTAACGGCCAATTTTCTCCATAACGGTGTGTTGGTCTTATTTATAAAGGGGACAGAAGGGTTTGAAAATGTGGGAGGGTAGGCATCAGGTCTACCTGGGTCAAGTAAATTGGTCTATTCCCACAAGTGTTTTAATTATAAAGAGCTGACGTCAGCAAGAGACACCCACACTGGGAGACCGAGAGGCCTGCATAGTTTGTGTGTTGTATGGAGGGCTGGATTACTGAGCGCTGGGACTGAAAACCTCAGCTGTAGCCATGGAAGAGATGGATAACTCATTCGCTGCTGGAATGGCCCTTAACCGGCTACAGCATTTAAAGGCCAACTCCGGGCAAAAAAAAAAAAGTTGCGGTTGCAACCTAACACACCTAATGGTCAATAGTAAATGGCTGATCTCTTTTCCGATCAATCTTTCTTTCCGATCAATAATCAATCTCTCTTTCGATCACTGGTTGATCTATAGTCTACAACCAACTTGATCGTTATCAATTGATAGGTAAGATATGATCATAACTTATAATCAAAGTTATTGAGTTCATGTCTGTTTTTTCGCCATGTAATCTCATAATTTGATTGACCGAAATACGTGGGCAAAGTACCTCAGTGCTACCGATCAATACAGAACTATTCATAGTTTTACACCGTGGTCGATCAACTCAGTTTAATCCAATCAGATCGAAATTAGAGTGAATCTTCACCTTCAATTTGATTTTGCCTCCTCTGCACCCTCCTGCTGTGCAAATAAATTTTATTTTAACCACTTCAGCCCCGGAAGGTTTACACCCCCCCCCCCCCCTTCATGACCCGGTCATTTTTTGCAATACAGCACTGCGTTGCTTTAACTGATAATTGCGCAGTCGTGCGACGCTGTACCCAAATGAAATTGATGTTTTTTTCCCCACAAATAGAGCTTTCTTTTATGGTATATGGTATATTTTTGGTATATGATCACCTCTGTGTTTTTTTTTTTATTGTTTTGTGCTATAAACAAAAAAAGAGCGACAATTTTGAATAAAAAAACTTTGTTTTTACTTTATGCTATAAAACATACCCAGTAAAAAAAATCTAATTTCTTCATCAATGTAGGCCAATATGTATTCTGCTACATATTTTTGGTTAAAAAAATCCCAATAACCGTATATTGATTGGTTTGTGCAAAAGTTATCGCATCTACAAACTATGGGATATATTTATGGAATTTTAATTAATTAATTTTTTTTATTAGTAATGGCGGCGACCATCGATTTTTAGCAGGACTGTGACATTGGGGCAAACAAATTGGACACTAAGTGTCTCTTTTGACACTTTTTTGGGGACCAAAAATGCACTGTCACTGTTGACACTGGCAGGGAAGGGGTTAACATCAGGGGCAATAAAAGGGTTAAGTGTGCCCCTAGGGGGTGCTTTCTAACTGTGGGGGAGGTGCTTTGACTGGGTGGAAGACAGAGATCCATGTTTCTGCTCAGCAGAAACATAAGATCTACATCTTCCCCTCTGGCAGAACGGCGGTCTGCCTTGTTTACATAGGCAGACCGCCGTTCTGCCTCTCCTCAGAAGGATCGGTGAGTCCCGGTGGACATCCCGCCTGCCGGACCAGCTGAATAGCTCCCACTGTGTCCAATCACAGCCAGCCGGAGGGGGTCACCGGCGGTGGGCGCGCACCCCAGATCCCATGCACAAAATCACGTACAGGTACGTGATTTTACACAGGAGTGCCGCCCTGCTGCAGTATATCTTCGTGGGGCGGTCCAGAAGAGGTTAATTAAATGCTCTGGCCTGCCCCCAAACATGTCACTTGCTTAGGCAAATGGCATGCACTTTGCCAGCTGTTCCTCCTGGGATATGTACATCATATATTCCAGGAGGCATAGTCATTCATTAGGAAAAGGAGGAAGAGGGCAGGCCTAGTGGCTCATCATCGGGAGAGCCGCCGAATGAATCCAGAGGAGCCAGCATGCAAGAAAATGGCAGTGCAGGACCAAGTGGGGGGCAGAAGAGAAGAGGATTTCAACAGGACAACGCTAGATCTACTGGGAGGGTGAGTATCTTAACTGTGCAGGACCCACAACTAGATCTGTTTTAAGTCTAATGGTGGCCATCAATTTTATTTATTTGATCAAAACTGCAAACGACTGAATAGCCATAATTTCCCTTGTAATCGATTTAAACTCAATTTCAATCAGATTTGAATATGATTTGGATTTGATTGATCAGAGTGGAAAAATATTGATTGTTTTGCATCGATTTGCAGCACTGAGATACTTCATGAAGTTCATAAATAAGATCATATTTTGAGCGAATGGATTATGAGATTACATGATGGAAATAGAGAAGTGATCAATAACTTGCAATCATAAGCTACATTCATAAGTTACAATCCTATCTTAACTATCAAAATCCACTTCTACATGTCTGCCATATCAGTTGATTGGGGTTTTGACTATTTAACGGTTATTCTTATCAAAAGAGATTGACTGGAAAAAAATTGATCATTTATTGAAGCGGGTACATTCTCTATTAATCAATTGGAAGGGAAGTTACAGCACTTAAATTATTTTCAGATTCAATTGTTTTGATCCAATCACCCATTGATCAATTTAAAAAAATGTGGCCACCATAATTCTTCTGTCCTTTTTACTTTATACTTTGAAAAACCTATGTAACCTTTCCACATGTCCTGGTAGCAATGACTGGCAATTTGATCTGCCTTTCATTCTCATTCTCTTGTCCACTCACACAGGCAGTGCTACCTCTTGAGGTGCCCATCAATACCACAGGGAGCTAGGGGTACTAAGATGGCCACCTCAATCCATATCCACCCCCGTCATAGCCCTGAGAACAGGTAAAGGGATAAGGAATACTGATATTTTTCTGGCACTCATTTAGCAACTGAAAAGTTCTTAAAGGATAAATGCACTTTAAGGCCCCATTCAAACCTGAGTGTTTTGTAGCACGAAGCTTGAAGTACAGAAACGCTCAACATCCATAATTCCTTTTCATTGGTGGCCATTCACATATGAGAGCTCATGCGCTTATAGCTCGACCCCTGATGTTTAAAAAATGACATGACCTATTTTGAGGCATTTTGGACCCCTAGAGACTTCAATGGAAATGCCTATAAACACTTAAATCATGTGTTTTTGAGCATATTTGTAGGCATATTGTAGGCGTTTTTAAGAACTCCTTCCAGTGCTTTAACCGGTTAAAACAAAAAAATGCCTTAAGCATGAATACACATGTAAACTGCTTGAAATACAGTTCAAAACACTTGTATATGCACACAAAAACACTCATGTGAAAACACCTGAAAATCAGTCTGCACACGTGTAGTCAGCCTAAAACAAAGCGCATTAATCCTTTTTTGCCCTCTTCCCCTGACCCACAGATGCATACTTACCTCAATCTAATGGCTGTGGTTCTGCTGTTTGCTTACACCCAGCTGCACAAGTCATCACTGTCCTGGCCACACTTGCACATTACAGCCATATAGAATTCTATGGGACCATCTGTGATCGTCCCCGGCCTTGGGACACATTCCCATAGACCTTAAGAGAGCATCTCTGATCTTTTCTGGCCTTAGGGTGCAGCCCCATAGACTTCTTAAGAGAGCATCTCTGATCTTCTATATCTTTGGGACACAGCCTCATAGACTTCTAACGGAGTGTCTCTGATCTTTTCCAGTCTTGGGACATAGCCCAATAGGCTTCTAAGGGAGCATCTCTGATCTTTTCTAGCTTTGGGACACAGCCCCATAAACTTCTAAAGGAGTGTCTCTGATCTTTTCCAGCCGTGGGACACAGCACAATAGACTTCTAAATGAGTGTTTCTGATCTTTTCCAGCCTTGGGACACAGCCCCATAAACTTCTAAAGGAGTGTCTCTGATCTTCTCCAGCCTTGGGACACAGCCCAATAGGCTTCTAAGGGAGCATCTCTGATCTTTTCCAGCTTTGGGACACAGCCCAATAAACTTCTAAAGGAGTGTCTCTGATCTTTTCCAGCCTTGGGACACAGCCCAATAGGCTTCTAAGGGAGCATCTCTGATCTTTTCCAGCTTTGGGACACAGCCCCATAAACTTCTAAAGGAGTGTCTCTGATCTTCTCCAGCCTTGGGACACAGCCCAATAAGCTTCTAAGGGAGCATCTCTGATCTTTTCCAGCTTTGGGACACAGCCCCATAAACTTCTAAAGGAGTGTCTCTGATCTTCTCCAGCCTTGGGACACAGCCCAATAGGCTTCTAAGGGAGCATCTCTGATCTTTTTCAGCTTTGGGACACAGCCCAATAAACTTCTAAAGGAGTGTCTCTGATCTTTTCCAGCCGTGGGACACAGCGCAATAGACTTCTAAATGAGTGTTTCTGATCTTCTCCAGCCTTGGGACACAGCCCAATAGACTTCTAAGGAAGCATCTCTGATCTTCTTTGGCCTTAGGACACAGCCCCATAGACTTCTAGGAGGTATTCTCCGATCTTCTCCTGCCTTGAGGCACAGCCCTATGGACTTCTAAGGGAGCATCCCTGATCGTCTCTGGTCTTGGGACACAGCCCAATAGACTTCTAAGGGGGAATATCTGGCCTTGGAACACAGCCCTACTGACTTCTAAGGTAGCATCTCTAACCTGTGGCCTTGGGACATAGACTTCTACGGGAGTGTCTCTGATCTCTGGTTTGGGACACAGCCCATTAGACATCTATGGGATGCCATTGAAGTCTATAAGGCACTAATGTGCAGGCACGACCAGGACAGCAAAGTCTTCTATTGCTGAATATAAGCAAACAGTTGGTTCCCCCGTCTGTAGGATCAAGGTAAGGATGCATCTTTGGAGGGGTAGGGTGGGTTGAGTTAGGCAAAGTGATGTGGGGCAAAATTAATAAATGTATTTTTTTTTACAGTGTAAGTTCAGCCAAAACTTTTCTATTTACTTTTGGATAGAGTAGAGAGGGATTAGAACCCTTGTCATTTTTTTATGGCTATCTGGGATCGTCAGAGAGATTTTTCCTCACTTTCTCTTTCGCTGACAAACATGTTCATCAGAACACAAGTGTAGCCATGTGCTCCCTTGAGAGTGGCTGGTAGTAGTGGTTCACCTTATAGCTGCCCTCAATCACACCATATTTCACACATCCGGAGACACTGACCCGGCCGGTTATTGTTTTTGTTGTTTTATTTAGGGGAAATAACTTGGATGGGGATAAGAGATGACTGTGGGATGCCCAAAGAATTATAATACACAAACTCCAGATACAGTCCTGTATATGCACACTTTCACTGCAGACCGTCCCTCTGCAGACTGTTACTCCTCACAACTCTCCAGCACTCAACTTGCTGACCGTTTCTCCTACAGTTCTCTCTCTAGCACAGAACTTACAGATTATCACTCTTTTACTTCTCTCCAGCACATCACTTAGTTTCCAGCTTGCAATTTATCAAGCTTCTCTATACCTTCCTCTTCACAGCGGCTAGCAGATGGCGAGGCCTACTCTGTGTTAGCAGAACCTCAGGAACACCCATTATAGGCCAGGGATCACGGGCCCCTGAATGTGTAGCAAAGTATTTAAGTACTAGCCGGGCCTTTGATGGACTACAACTCGCAGCCCATCTCTCTTCCAGGTCCCACCAACCTGCTTTACCTTAGTGACTCTCTTTCCCTTGACTGGCTCCCAAGGCTTTCACAGACTGACCACTATTCCTCTCCCAGCCTGCTCCAGTGCTTTTTCCTCCAGCCCACAGGGACCGTCACTCACCACACCGGTGGATCTCTTTAATGTCTCTCTTCTCCTGTAGCACCTCCGCTGTTTTCCTGTTCCCCGGTGCGACTCCAGGAATCACCACCACTTCTGGCTGTAGCCAAACCTCCAGGCCTCAAGGTCACCCCCCCCCCAGATGGGGGTGACCTCCCATGTAGAGGACTCCACAGCGCCTCTGCTACATCTCCAGACTTCCACCCGACACTTCTCCCCCAGATTGGGCTGACTCAGAGTATTTAAGGAGGCCTGCCCCCTGCCAATCCTGCTTGGGGATTGGTCAAGGCTCCTTAGAATACTCCAGATGGCTCCGCCTATCTCCCAGCCTCTCTGACCTGAAACCTTCCCCAGGTTTCTAGAAAGAAGCAGGAGGTCCTGGTGACGACATCTGTCAAGTTCACTCAATCCTCCCCGAGCCTCTCCTCCCAGCCCAGATCAAAACATTCAGGCCTGCTTTTACACTCAGGCCTGACTAAATATTTACCTCACCTAGCAAAACCCTGCTAGAAAAACGCACCTACTCTGTGGGGGAGGAGAAAACCTGCAATAGGCACAAAAAGACCAGTAAAAATCTGATGGGTCTCTACCCTTCCCCTATAGCACTAAATAAAAGTATTTTTTTTGGTTAGCGTTGCTGTTGGAGATTTGACCTAAAGCAAAAAGCATTAATCCTTCTAAGGGAGCATCTATGATCTCCAGCCTTGGAGCACAGCCCCATAGACTTCTAAGGAAGCATTTCTGATCTTCTATGGCCTTGGGACACAGCCGCATAGACTTCTTATGCCCCGTACACACGGGACGACGATCGTACTTACGATCGTCGCAAATCGTATGTTGCATAATGTAACTAGCATACTGACGTGCACCCGACGGTCGTACATACAACTTGCGGCCGGCCGAACGTGATGACGCGAACGAGCGTATAAAGAGGAAGTGCTGGTATCGTAGCGTCACCCTTTGGGCTCCTTCATCTAATTTCGTGTTAGTTGAAGTGGGCTTGGCGCATGCGTGTTTAGCACAATACAACTTATTGTACACAACTGCTCTACACACGAAACAATGGTCGTATGCGAGCTTGTTGGTACGACCAAGTTTTGTAGTCTGCTCATACAACTCCCATGTACGACCGTCGTATGTTCGACTGTTGAAAGCGCGCACACAAACGATCGATTTCGCATACAACGGTCGTGAGTACGACGTGTTGAATGCGATCGTCGTCCCGTGTGTACGGGGCATAAGAAAGAATCTCTGATCTTCTGCAGCCTTGGGACAATCCCAGACAGCAGTATATGAAGTCTACAGAGATTTGCCCTCACTTCCTCCATGGTGAAACCAAGATTGAGGGTGAAGCATTGGAGAGCACAAAAACCCAACAGGAGGTTCTAACCCTCCTGCATGCTATTCAAGACTTAAAAAATAGTTTTGGTTGGATACACACTTTACCCCCCTAATGGAGCCCCCCAGTGTCCCTTTAGGTTGACTTTAATGCTAGGGAAGCAGAGCAGCTTCTGGATCATGTGACCGCTGTCATTGGCCCTCACAGTGGTCACATGATCGGGAGCCCAATCCCAATCAGAAGCCTTGACTGAGAGCCGTCAGTGACAACTTGCCCAGAGTTTTTGGAGCATGTAGTAAGCATGCTCTCACGATACAACCTAATTTATTAGTCATCACATATATTTACAACACCTCATGCCACCTTGGATGCATATATATGCATTATGCGGTAAGCAACAGGTTAAATTAGTCTCCGATACCCACGTTTTCATCAGGAGGCCAGCAATGGCAGCCCCTACTTCCCTCATGGCAGTGTCCCTTTAAGAATCCAATGTGCAGCAGTTTTGTAGTGGCATATCTCCATGAATCACATGGCCTACAATAACATATCATTATGAAACACCATATCCTATTTCACCAAGCCAGATTTTTCTTCTGACTACAATGGCACTATTACATATCTGTGAGTATATTTTGGCGTGACTGCGCCGCAGCTGCATAGATCTCCTTGCTTTCCAAAATATGACAGTAATTTCATATCTTCACCTCTACCACGGTACAGGCGCCAGAACAGAAGCAGACAAAAGACATATGTGTTGTGACAGCCAAGTGAAGTTACAATCAACAGAGTAGGCTTCGGCTTAGCGCTTGTCAGTTTCCAGCTAGCCATTTCCGGATGGTACATCTGTCACATGTGAAAGAAGAAGAGGATACCGTTTATCACACATGAGTGCGTTATGGAAGAAAGTCAGCGGCTGTGTATAACACGTATCCCAGAATTCCTTATGGACCAGTGCTCATGACTTGGGTTCCCAGCTGTCCCTTATTAGCAAGAATGCCATTTACTTCTGTTAAAATTGTGTTCTGCCAGTCTCCAAATAATAAAAATAACAAATATGAGACTTGGGGGTCTATTTATCAAAGAAAAAAAAAAATAGTTACATGTACTTTTATTACATACGAACTGGGCAAAATCAAATGTTCTCAAGCTATAGTCTCTGCAGCTTGAATGTTATTAATTTCAAAAAGTGTAAAGTGTACACAGAGTCCTGACCTTAACCCTGTAGAACACCTTTGGGATGAATTAGAGTGGAGACTGTGAGCCAGGCCTTCTTGTCCAACATCAGTGCCTGACCTCACAAATGTGCTTCTGGAAGAATGGTCAAACATTCCCATAGACACTCCTAAATCTTATGGACAGCCTTCCCAGAAGAGTTGAAGCTGTTATAGCGGCAAAGAGTGGGCCAACTCAATATTAAACCCTACAGACTAAGACTGGGGTGCCATTAAAAATCATGTGCACGTAAAAGCAATACTTTTGGCAATATGGTGTATATAACCCCTGATGAGTCAAAGAAGGCCACCCAAATCTGGAGAGAGCTCTGTGTCCAATTGAACTCAGGCTTTCCCAAGATGGCGCCCGGAGTCCATGGCAGAGGACTTTTGATCCACTGCCAGGTATTCCTCTAGTTCCCAGTAATGAACAACATTGGTCATACGACTGCTTTATTTACCAAAAAAGCAGGAAGTGATTTAGACCCCTTTCACACTGTGAGGTTTTTCACGCGCTTTAGCGCTAAAAATAGCACAAGTACAGCACCTGAAAAACTCCCCCCAATACTCCCCAGTGTGAAAGAAAATTTTGTATAAAAAATACACCCGCACAGACAATATATGTTGGGTATGGAAATTACTTTTAACAAGCCTTGTTAACCAACCTCTTGGATGACACCTGAGTGGAGGCGTGGTTCCTAAGTGCAAACTAACACTGCGAAACAAAAGGTGATTGAAGATCACCAAGGCACTTATACCATGGAACCAAAAATCCTTAAAACAGAACTTTTATTAATTAGAAATTACAAAAAAGATACAACCACTGTTGCAAAAATAGATTAAAAATTTACAACGTTGTCAAGATCATAGCCTGGACGCGTCCTTTACCCATACACCATCCACCTAAAACATCCTCATGCAGCCAGATGAATGTACTCAACCAACCATCAGCTAAATGCAAAGTAGAGATAAGGTCCTCATTGGACAGTAGGAGTGATGACAGCAAGTGGTTAAATAATCTGGGTGCAATTGATTCATGAATGGTGAGATGCTACGGATGCACAAATCGGGAGAGAAGCAGGATTCAGGTGAGTTTGCAGGGGAGTTGAACTGGGAGAGGTAGATACAGGAATGCCAACAAATACTGACAAATTGCTGTCCAGGTAGTTCCCATATATCAGACACTATGTCAAAGTCAGTTCAAATCAATGACAGCAATCAGATCGATCGGTCAGTGGTGACAGATCAGTCCAAGTGTGCACAAATGCATGCAGGTGAGTAGCCAGTATAGTTGTACAGACTTCAGTTACTTGTGTGATTATACATCACGGGACTTGATTGTCCATTAGAATCAGCACACAGGCCATATTAGCTACTAAGTGCTGAGAAGAGCCGTCCATATAGCTATCAACTATGGCAACGCCGCTGGGTATGCTCACCGTTCGTTTCCACACAATTGCCTGGGATTGCAGGGGTATGTGCCTCACATGGTTGAGTGGTCCTGTCCTCTCCACTCACCGCAGCATGTTGCTTCCTCCTACTCGGCAGCCGTGTCAGTTCGGCTCCAGCTCAGGACACGTCACTGGGGCCGTGGGGTGACGTACCGCTTTTTTAAGGATTTTTGATCCCATGGTATAAGTGCCTTGGTGTTTTTCAATTACCTTTTGTTTCGCAGCTTTCCAAAGTGTGAAAGCCTGAGTGCTTTCACATTGGAGCGGTGCGCTTGCAGAACGAGAAAAAAAGTCCTGCAAGCAGCATATTTGGAGCGGTGTGGGAGCGCTGTATACACCGCTCCTACATCGCCCCCTCCGTTGAACTCAATGAAGCGGCTGAGCACCCCTTTTAACTCCTCGTTAACCCCTTCTTGGGGGATAAAAGCGCCTTGCTCCCGCCTGAATGCACACAGAACGTTTAAAAATGTTATAAAGGCGCCAGTAGCGTTTTTGAGCGTTAGCGTTTTTTTTTTTTTTAAAACATCCAAAAACGCTGGTGAGCATGGATAGATGGCCTTCCATTTATGCCTTAGACTTTTGGAGGGCACTCCACTTTCTCCATTCACTGGGCTCACCAACAGAATGTAGACGGTCTCCAACTCCATTTGAATCTCCTTTGCATGGATGAGGGCACGCTGCCCCGCACCCTCTCTATAATGTACTCCTTGCTGATCTCTCCACCCAGAGAGTTCAGGCTGCCCGGACTCATCAAGTGGGAAGCTGATTTGGTGAGGTCATTTACCCCTGCCCAAGACGGGCGAATCATTCAATTTACCCTCAAATCCTCCTTATGTACGTG
The DNA here is from genome assembly GCA_018402905.1 of Glandirana rugosa. Classification (NCBI taxonomy): domain Eukaryota; kingdom Metazoa; phylum Chordata; class Amphibia; order Anura; family Ranidae; genus Glandirana; species Glandirana rugosa. The sequence continues at coordinate 43,795 of BLSH010380124.1, forward strand.
CATTCAAGAAAGCAACTATAAGTTGCTTACGAGATGGTATCACACCCCGTCCGTCCTGAGCCGCTTCTTCTCAGAAGCATCAGATCGCTGTTGGAGGTGCCGGAGAGAGAGGGGGCGCTTCTAAACACTTTTTGGGGCTGCTCCAGTCTTGAGGGCTTCTGGAGGGAGGTGTGCGGAATTAACCAAAAGTTTACAGACTATCCGGTTTCAGGGGACCCTGCTTTTTTCCTGCTTCATTGCTCTGACATTCCCACTAAGACGTACAAAAAGTCGGTAATACGTCTTTTACTTAACACTGCCAAGCTTTGCATCGCTTCGCAATGGAAGGAATCTGACCCTCTGTCTATACAAAAGTGGCTTAGAAAAGTAGAAGACATTAACAAAATGGAGGACCTAGTTTTATCTGCGCAAAACAAATATGAACGTTATAAAAAAAACCTGGCTTCCTTGAAATATGTTCATATATTCAGATGAAGGCAGATCCCTACTTGATAGGGCCACACAGCCAACTTTTAAACACTCCACTTTGGTCAGCGAGACGGTTTGTTATCCACCCTATCCCCCACCCTTTTTTTTCCCCCTCTCCCTTCCATTTCTTCTCTCCCCTATTAGCTCTCTTATCCTTTCTTTCCTATCTAATCTAATAAAAACCTGGGAACCCGACCTTAAACGCATATCAGTAGTCTCACTTTGACCTTCATGTGGGTGCTATTCATATTCATATAGTCTGTGATATACACTTTTATATCCTGATAGCACTAATCATTCCTGATGACTTGTGAACTGTTCAGACTGTGATGTGATTTATTGGTTGCCTTTTGTACCCTATATAAATGGGCGTTTTTGAGCGTTTTTCAGTGTTTGAGTGTTTTTACAGCTGAAAAACTCCTCTCAGAACCCACTGGACTGGTCTTGGGTTTTTTTACAGCTCAAAAACGCCCCTGCCCAAAACAGTTGATAACAGCCTATGTGTGCATGGATACATAGAATGGGGAGTTTATTGACTGCAGAAAAAACGTCTGAAGCCAAAAACAGCTGCTGTAAAAACGTCCAAAAACATCTGTAGCACCCCATAGTAGTAGTGCTCTCTTTTTGTAGATTTTTGGTTAGGAAAGGTAAAATCTAGTCAGGCCTGACAGTGGGTGTAGGCCTGAATGTTTTCATCTGGGCTGGGGAGTGGCTGGAGATGGAAGGAACTCCCCTTTGAGCTGGGAAAGCTCTGGAAAGGGGGGTGGATGATGAGGTGTCACTTCCTGATGTATGACAAGAAGCCCTGACCAATCCACAGTCTGGGCTGGCAGGCCTCCTTAAATACAGCAATCTGCCAGCAATGGGGAGGAGAGTTGGAAGAGTGGAAGAGAGGAGAATGTAGCAGAGGCTGTGGAGCAGGCCTCACCCGGGAAGGAGCCCCCAGTCTGGGGGGGTGGCCTTGGGGCCTGGAGGCTTGGTTGCAGCCAGAAGTGGAGTCAATTCCTGGAGTAGCACAAGGAAGCAGGAGAGCAGCAGAGTTCTACATTCTGGGAGACTCTTTAAAGGATCCACCGGTGTCGGTGAGTGACAGACCCTGGGAGCTGGTTGAGATGGCTGGAGCAGGCTGGGGAGGATAGTGGACAGTCTGTGGAGGTCGGAGGAGCCAGTCAGGGAAAGGAGTGTCACTGCACAGTCGAGTAGGTCGGAGCGGCCTGGAGGAGGATGGGCTGGGAGTTGTAGTCCGTCAATACCCCACTAGCACCAACATACTTAGCTACACAATCGGGAGCTCGTGGCCCTTGCCCACAACTGGCGGTCCGGAGGTCCTGTTGGCAGTAGTGCAGGCCTCACCATGTGCTAGTGCCTCTCAGGCCAGGAAACTAGGAAGTGTGCTGGAGTAAAGTAAGGATAGGAACGGTCAGCAAGTGATTGAGCTGGAGGAAGTTGGAGTGTATATTCTGCAGATGTATATAGAAGGTCCTGTGATTTAATTCTTTGGGCATCCCACAGTTAACCCCTCTCCCCATCCAAGTTTTATCCCCTCAAAATAACAAAACAAAGTACCAGCCTGTATGGACATAGTGTGATTGAGGGTAGCGGGCAGGTGAACCACAACTGCCAGCCACTTCCAGGGAAGAACATGGCTACACGTTCTGTGTGCATGAGGCCTAAAAGTGGCCATACACGTGTCAATCTAGGTACCAGCGATCACAAGCAAGCCATTCATCATTGATTAAAATATCAAACGATGCTACACATGGTATCATTTGAAAAAATGATTTATCAGACATGAGCTATTAAAACCGATAAATTAATTGATTAGTATCCCAATGAATTGTCTAACACACACAGATATTTATTTATTTGATCATACACAATCATTAAAACTTTTCCCCGGCTGCTCGATGACATTGAACGAAAGTCATTAAAGTGACATTAACTGATATCCTTATGTTCCAAATATAATCCATATACATCCACTACATCAGTGGCCCTATGTGATAAAAACAAAAAAAAGCTTAGTTAAAAAAAAATGTTTTTAAAAAAAGTAAAAAGTTAAAGCTGCTATAAAGCAACTATAAAACGCAATATATATATATATATATGTATATATACATACACACATATATATATATATATACATATACATACATATACACACACACATATATACACATACATATTTATTTATTTTATTTTAATTTTTTTCCAAGAATAGTATGCACTCCAGGGGTTTTATAGGAAAGTGAAGTGAAGTGGTTGAAGGGGGGGGAGAGAGAGAGAGAGAGAGAGGGGGGTGGGTGCTGTCTCTTA
>BLSH010380124.1:85561-102256 GCA_018402905.1 Glandirana rugosa
GGGGGAAGAAAACAAAGTCAAAAATCACGACCTCCTGTGGACACTGAGATGACAGTACCGGGAGTACATTTCAGGGTGACCGGAACCCAATCGAAGAAGAAAAACACGTCACAAATATCTATAATAAAACTACCGGTACCATAATGCACCTTCCCGACCCATTATTTGTATGAGTGTCAAACTTCCTTCCTAAGTAAGAACCGAACCTCTTAGAGAACTGCTCAGTCTCTCTTCCACGGAGTTCCATTAGTATTAATCGACGTATGATCACTTTCTCCATCTTCTTTTTTTTTACGTTTTATTTGTTTCTATTACTTTGGACTCGTCGTTAATAACTAGAGTCTCAGGTGTCCTCCAGCACTAAATACTGAAACAAAAGAAGGGCGTTGGGACTTTAAATGAAGCATACATACTGGAAGCACAGAACGCTGCAATTGTATATATAAGCAGTTTTATTGTACATTGATTGGAGTCATGTACCATCCATTCATCATAATTCTTTAAACATTTATACATTCACTATATGTATTTATCTATATGCATATATACATTTCCTTATAGATCTCAAGGATGATTAAGGTTATACCTTTATGGACAGTTTGGACTATGTTCCTCCGGCCACACTTCCATTGCGGGTGCTCTGCTGCCTTGCCGCCAGATTTTACTGCCTCAGCTCCCTGGGGAAGGGCTCACCCTCCCAGTCCATTTCCCCTAGTCGCTACTCCTATTCACAGCAACAGTATACTTGAAGTATGGGTGGACAACTTGTCATCTGTTTTCTCCCCCTTGTCTTTTTCAGTCCTACTCATTGATATTTTTACACTATATAGATATCCCCTATGCATTGCTCCTGATGAGTGGTAATGGCCACAAAACGCGTCTAGCCACTGACACCCTCACTATGCGTACTGTATGGGAATCAATTTTTTGATTACTGGACATCCAGGTTGTACTGTACAAATTTACTCAGATAATTTTGTTAACATGTTTCATGAATTTTGCTGTTCACCATGCCAACTTGTGCCCTGCCATACATTATGTACATACATGAAATTGTTGCACCTATGTATTTATGCACATCATGATTTAACCATTGTTGATATTTACAATTTTATATATATAATAAAACTACATATATATACAATTGCAGCGTTCTGTGCTTCCAGGATGTATGCTTCATTTAAAGTCCCAACGCCCTTCTTTTGTATCTATAAACACTAAAGGCCTTAACCATCTAGCCAAATGAGCTTCTCTATGGCAAACAGCACAACGACTGCAATGTGACATCATCTGTGTCCAGGAAATCCACTTTAAAGCAGACTCAATTCCTCTATGCAAACATAAATCTTTCCCTCACTTGTTTCTAGCAAGTACGCCGGAAAAAAAAAGGGGAGTTCTACTTGCTATAAAAAACACCATTGACTTTTACTTCATGGATCAAATCGTGGACCCTAATGGTCGATATATTGTCTTGGTGTGCAAACTTGACTCTGTTCCATACACCCTGGTTTGTCGATACGCTCCAAACACTAAACAAATCCAGTTAATTAACAAACTTATGAAGAAAATTAAGAGAATTCAATAGGGAGCTCTGCTCATATGCACAGACTTCAACATCACCTCTGACTTCAACTTAGATACCTCTAACAGAAACCTGAGGCACAAACCCCCAATGCAGGGCTTTATCCATGACAACGATCTTTATGACGTGTGGAGATGTCATCATAACACCGAAAAGGACTTCACCTTTCATTCCACGGCACACAACTCATATTCAAAAATCAACTTTTTCTTGGTTGACAGGTGGTTCCTTCAGAAGACCTCGGACCCAATTAGAGAACCCATCACGTGGTTGGACCACGCACCCATAAGCCTCACAATCGGAGCCACTAAACCACAAACAACCTCCAAACTTTGCAGAGCCAACACCTTCATCATGAAGTCCCCACCTTATGCTAACCAGATTCAGCAACAACTAGAAGAATTCTTTCTTCACGATGCAGGCTCAGTGGACAGTCCGACTACCCTTTGGATGGCCCACAAAGCTTATATAAGGGGGGCTTTGATCAAATTAAGCTCAATTGCAAAAAGGAGAAGGATGCAGCAGATTGACTTGATCCTTAAGCAAAATGACTCCACTGAGACTCCACCTTAATAAAAATGCCTCTACCCACTCTCTTAAATTACACCTTGTAGCCCTGAGGCAAGAGCTACGCTCCTTGTTACTCAATTCCTTTGAAAAATCCCAACGCACACTCAAAGCAACTTCATACTCCACTAACAATAAGGCAGGCAAGCGCATGGCCATGCGCATACATTGTCAACGCATCAAGGCTAAAATCCCATTCATCTTCCACCCCACTACCAAAGCCAAAATTATCAACCCCCAAGATATGACCAATGCCTTTAATTGCTACTACAAATCCTTATATAACTTTAAAGATAACCCACCAACCTTCACCTACACTAATACAAGAGTTCCTTTCCAAAATCAAGCTCCCCTCTGTCACTACTGACCAGCTCTGCGAACTCAACACTCCTTTCTCCATACAAGAAACCTCCCAACATATTAATTCCCTCCCAAATTGTAAAGCACCTGGCCCTGATGGTCTCTCTGTCAGGGCTGGGCTTAGCTCTCCCTTCTCAGAGCAAAGTGCTCATGTGAGGGTTAATTATCAGTCTCAGCTTCTACTCTGTTTCACCTGATGACCATATCCTACCTCATTTAGCCAGCTCTGCTGCTATATAAACTGCCTGGATCAGATCGCAGATGCCTTTGCCTTGGTCAACATCTCTGGAGAAATCTCTGCTGTGTTTTCCTGCTCGGCTGACTCCCCTCCTGGCTCCTGACCCTGCATGCTGTTTGTTTGACCTCGCTGATCTTTGGACTCCTGTTTCACTGGCTTGCTCTGACTATCTGCTCTGGTTACCAAACCCTGGCTATGTTTTGACCACGTTTACTCTGTTTATATCATTTTACTTTTTTATTAAAAAGTGTGATTTTACTGCAGTTCTGTCTTGGTCTGATTCATGGATCCTGACAGTAGGTGAAGGCCATGAATTCAGAAGATGCAGACAATCCACTTGCTGATAAGATTTTTTCCAGATTGGATGAGCAGGATCATCGCACGGATCAGTTTGCCATAGAGTTACAGACACTCCTGAATCACACTGCTCACCTTGTTCCTCCTATGGTGGCAGTTCTGGCACAACCTGTGCTGCAGGCCACCCCTGATGCTCAAGTCTCTGTGCAGGCACCGCCTCAAATAATACCTCTATAAAGGGTATGTCTGGTTCCGCTTCGCTTCCCCAGTGATTAGGGGACGATCCAGTTCAATGCAGAGGGTTTCTTCAACCAGGTTGGGATATACTTTGAGATGCTGCCCCAGGCATTCCCCATGGACAAAAGCAAAGTAGGCTTCATGATTTCTTTGCTTTCTAACAGAGCCTTGGCCTCGGCAAACTCTCTATGGGAGACACAAAAACCTGTTGTCCAGAGTTACCCAGAGTTTGGGGCCTCCTTTAAAAGGGTATTTGACATTGCCGCGCGCTCCACTACCGCTGCCAAAAGCCTCATGTTCATCAAGCAGGGTACGAGAACAGTTGCTGATTACGCCATTGAATTCCGTACTCTGGCAGCAGAGGTTGCTTGGAACAATGAGGCTCTTGTGGCTGCTTTTTCTCATGGTCTCTCGGGTAACATCAAACATGAGATAGCAGTCCGGCACATACCTACTGAGCTGGAGAGGTTGCCATTCTCATCGACTACAGACTCCGAGAGAGACCTTCCTTTAAGGAGTGCTTGCGGAAGCCTCCTATACATTTGGCTCTGAGCTTTGTAGTCCCACCCTTGCCTCCCTCACCTCCCATACCTCCTGGTTCCGAGCCTGTCAGTGAAGTAGAACCCATGCAGTTGGGCTTCACACGTCTCTCTGCAAATGAGAGAGCCTTTAGAGAGAGATTGCGCCTTTATTATGGCCAGGCAGGTCACTTTCTGAAGTCTTGCCCTACCCGTCTGGGAAACGCCTGCACCTGAGGTTCTGTAGGGGACAGACCTTAGGTAGCGTTGTTATGTCCCCAGCTATCCAGAAGGATAAGCCATTGGTTCCGGTTACCCTTTCATCGCCTGAGTCGTCCATCGAGATACAGGCTCTAATAGACTATGGGGCTGCAGGCCTGTTCATAGATAGTGCCTTTGTGTCTAAGCACTCGATCCCGCTGCAGCTTCGGGTTACTCCACTTGCCATTGAGGCTATTGATTAATATTATTATAAAGGATTTATATAGCGCCAACAGTTTGCAGACAGACAGTACAGTTACAATACAATTCAATACAGGAGGAATCGGAGGGCCCTGCTCATTAGAGCTTACAATCTAGAAGGGAGGGTCAAGTGAAACAAAAGGTAATGACTGTGGGGGATGAACTGATGAAGAAAATGAAGATGTAGTTGTTAGGTGTGGGTAGAATAAGCTTCTCTGAAGAGGAGGGTTTTCAGGGATTGTCTAAAAGCTAGTAGAGTAGGAAATACTCGGACAGGTTGGGGTATGGAGTTCCATAGGATTGGAGAGGCTCTGGAAAAGTCCTGGAGGCAAACAAAGGAGGAGGTGACGAGGGAGCTAGAGAGCAGGAGGTCTTGAGAGGAACGAAGAGAGCGATTAGGTTAGTATTTCGAGACTAGGCTGGTGATGTAGCTGGGGGTTAAATTGTGGAGGGATTTGTAAGTTGTTGTGAGCACTTTGAATTTAATTTGTTGGGTGAGCAATTGGTGAGCGATTGGTAAGGTGGATGAGTCTGGCAGCAGCATTCATCATGGATTGAAGGGGGATAGCCTATGTAGAGGTAAGCCAGTGAGAAGAGAGTTGCAGTAGTTGAGGCGAGAGATGACCATGGAGTGAATTAAGAGCTTTGCTATGTAATTGGTTATAAAGGGCAGGGCCATCTTTAATATTGATTGGACCCTGGGCAAACATTTTCTTGCCCCCCCCCCCATGCAATTTTGCTCTCCAACTGCTCTGAGACATACAATAAATAGAAGCTAGACTCAAAATCAGTTTACTGAATCAGATCAGGCAGTGATTGCGATTGGTTGCCAGAGGTTACAGCATATCATTGCCACTTACTGACTGGTTGCTAGAGGTTACAGCACACATTACGGCTCACTAATTAGTTGCTAGAGGTTACAGCACATGCTTTCTGCTTGTTTGGTTGCTAGAGATTACTGTACATCAATACTGCTCACTGATTGGTTACTAGAGGTTACTGCACATCATTACTGCCCACAGATTGGTTGCTAGAGGTTACAGCACATCATCTCCTCACTGCCTGCACACCATGGACTGGGGAGCGCAAAGGGCAGCAGAAACATGCTGCCCTTTAGCAGATACACAGCAATTATTAACGACTCCCTCACGCATCTTCTGACATGTGCTGTGGACTTTCAAGCATGCCTTTGTCTCCCCACTGGGCAGCATTCAGTATAGGTGAGGGTGAATATGACCTCAGGGGGGCATGATATAAATATGAATGCCGCCTTTATTTACATATGAATGCAGCTGGCCGTCACTATTTACATATGAATGCTGCCACTATTTACATATCAATGCCGGTTATTTACATGTAAACATAGGGTCTGCAGGGGAGTCATCTGTACACAACAATAGGGCAGAGCTGGGCAGCATTAGTAGCAACACTTCACACTGAGATATCGGGACACAGCACAGGACTAAAACTTCAAGGGACAAGGGAATTTAAACCAGGATAGTTGGCAAGTATGAGGCAGCTGCTTTGGGCCCCACAACAATGACAGCAGCCCCATTTGCCCTGCCTTAAAGACGGCCCTGATAAAGGGGCGTATTTTTGAGATGTTGCGGCAGTTAAGACGGCAGGATTTGGACAGTGATTGGACATGGGGCTTAAAGGAGAGTTCAAAGTCTAGGACTATGCCTAGGACCTTGGCATGCGGTGATGGGCTGATAGTTGTGCCATTGATTATGACAGAGAGATTAGGGGAAGGGGCACGTGGTGGAGGAAAAATGATAAGTTCGGTTTTGGATAGATTGAGTTTGAGGAAGTGGTGTGACATCCAGACTGATATATCTGTTAGTAAATTAGTGATACATGAGGAGACTGAGGGGGTGCGCTGAGGGGTAGAGAGATAGATTTGGGTGTCATCAGCATAGAGATGGTATTGGAAGCCATGGTAGGCTATCAGCTGACCCAGGGAGGAGGTGTAGATTGAAAATAGGAGCGGCCCAAGAACAGAACCTTGGGGGACCCCAACAGGGAAAGGAAGGGGAGAGGAGGGAGTAGAGTTGGAACGCTGATGGGAGACCTTTACAGCCTGCAAGACTGCTCCGTTGACCATGGCCGTAGGGGCTCTTCACCATGAGATAATCCAATTCCAAGTCATTTCCTCTCCTCACTTTCCGGTGGTTATTGGTTATGCTTGGTTACAGCGGCACAACCCCTCTTTTGATTGGCTTTGTGCTGAGGTTCTTACCTGGTCGCCACAATGCAGTAAGACATGTTTTCCCAAAGTGCCTAAGGTCTTGTGTACCTCTTCACTCTCCTCCCTGCCTGAGGAATACCGGGAATTTAGCGATGTCTTTGATAAAAGGTCAAGCCGGTAGTTCGCCTCCACACGGTCATATGATTGCGTAATTGACCTTCAATCTGTTGACATACCCCCCTCATGGCTGGGTTTACCTTTTGTCTGTCTTGGAGGATAAAGCCAGAGGAGTATGTCGCAGACGCACTTTCTAGAGGGTTCATCCGCAAATCCTCGTCTCCTGCTGGTGCTGGCTTCTTCTTTGTGAAAAAGAAGAGTGGCAAACTGAGACCTTGTGTCGATTATAGGGGTCTCAATCGTTCACGATTAAGAATGCTTATCCGATTCCGTTGATTACGGAGTTATTTGACCACCTCAAGGGAGCAACGGTTTTCACGAAGCTTGATCTGAGAGGGGAATACAATCTCGTGAGGATCAATGAGGGCGATGAGTGGAAAACTGTGTTTAATACCAGGACAGGCCATTACAAATACCTCGTAATGCCGTTTGGTCTTTGCAATGCTCCGGCAGTTTTTAAGGAATTCATCAACGATGTCCTCCGAGATTGTTGCAGCAATGTGTGGTGGTTTATCTCAATGATGTCCTCATGTATTCCAAGTCCCTAGAGAGCCACCACATAGATGTCTGCCGTGTGCTTCAGAATCTGAGAGATAATAACCTGTGTTGCAAATTGGAGAAGTGCGAGTTCCATCTTGAACATGTTAAATTCCTGGGTTATGTCATTTCCACTGCTGGTTTTTCAATGGACCCAGAGAAGCTATTGGCAGTTCTACAGTGGCCCGACCCGTGGGTTTACGTCCACTACAACATTTTGGCTTTGCAATTATTATCAGAAGTTTATTCATAACTTCTCATCTCTGGTCAAGACCCAAACTGATATGACCAGAAAGAACAGTAACCCACAGAATTGGTCCCCAGAGTCCATTAAGGCCTTTGAAAGTCTTAAGGCTGCCTTTGTTGCTGCTCCTGTGTTGGCACATCCAGATCCTACGTTACCCTTCATCCTTGAGGTTGATGTATCTAAAACTGGAGTTGGTGCCCTTCTGTCCCAAGGTCCCACTTCCGAGAGCGCTATGCATCCTTGTGGCTACTTTGCCAAGAAGTTGTCTCCTGCAGAATACAATTACGAGATTGGGGACAGAGAGTTGTTAGCGATCACTTTAGCCCTTAACCACTTACCAACCGGAAGGTTTTGCAGCTTTAGGACCAGAGCACTTTTTGCGATTCGGCGCTGCGTCGCTTTGACTGACAATTGCGCGGTCGTGCGACGTTGTACCCAAACAAAATTTGCGTCCTTTTTTTCCCACAAATAGAGCTTTCTTTTGGTGGTATTTGATCGCCTCTGCGTCATTTCTTATCGCCGCTATAAACAAAAGAAGAGCGACCATTTTGCAAAAAAACCCTAATTTCTTACTTTTTGCTAAAATTCAAATCCAAAAAAAAAATATGAAAAAAACATTTTTTTTCACCGTTTTTGGCCGATTTATATAATTCCTCATATTTGCGATAAAAAAAATTGCAATCGGCGTTTATTGATTGGTTTGCGCAAAAGTGGCCGCGTTTACGGATGGTGAGAATTCATTTCTGGGGTTTTTATTTTTTTTTTATTTTTTACTAGTAATGGCGGCGATCTGCGATTTTTAGCGGTAATGCGATATTGGGGGGGACATGTCGGACCATTTTGACACTTTTTTGGGACCAATGACATTTATTCAGCGATCAGAAATTTAAATATCCACTGATTACTGTGTAAATGCCATTGGCAGTGAAGGGGTTAACCTGCAGGGGGCGATCTAGGGGTTAATAGTGTTCCCTGGGTGTGTTCTTACTGTGGGGGGGTTGGGCTAACATGGGCATGAGAGATCTAACTGATCCCAGTGACAGGGATCAGTAGATCTCTCATGCCCCACTGACAGGGCGGGGAACCGCCGTGTTTACATTGGCGGTTCCCCGTTCTATTCCCTGTAGCCGCTCATCGCGGCTCGCCGGCGGACATCGGGTCCGCCCGAGCCGCGGGCACACTCCTCAGGAGTGCGGCGGGTGCGCGCGCGCGCCGCCGGCGGCACGCGCGCGCCCCCTGGTGGCCAAAATGCGAATCGCCGCTTATTTACGGCGATTCGCGCAGGGCTCCCCGACTGCCGCCGTGAAAAGACGGCGCGCGGTCGGGAAGCAGTTAAAGAATGGTGGCATCTCGTCGAGGGTACCACTGTTACGGTTCTCATTTTGACTGACCACAAGAATCTCACATTCTTGTCTGAGGCTAAACTCCCTCCCCCAGGAGGGCGCGATGGGGCCTTATTATTGCCGAGCTTCAATTACATAGTCTCATTATTACCCGCTACTAAGAATGTAAGGGCCGATGCATTGTTGCGACAGTTTTCCTCCGCTTCCAAGATGGAGTCGGTTCCTGTTGCTGTGATACCTCCTGATCGTATTCTGGCTACGGTTCGTACCAGTCTCACTTCACCTTTGGGTGACAAGATCCTTGCTGCTCAGATACATGCTCCTCCTGAGAAACCTTGTGACCGCTGATTTGTCCCGAAGAGTCTCCGTACTGCTGTGCTCCAGACTTACCATTCTCCCAAGGCTGCTGGTCACCCAGGGAATAATCAACTCATTCAGGCTATTTCCCAACAGTTCTGGTGGCCTAGTCTCTGCGCTGATGTAGCCACCTTTTTAGCAGCCTGTTCTGTGTGTGCTCAGAACAAAACACCACAACATCTTCCAGTCGGTCTTCTACAACCCATACCCAATGGAGAGTGGCCTTGGACCCACCTGTGTATGGATTTTATTGTGGATTTACCTAACTCTCAGGGTAACACAGTTATCCTTATGATGGTTGACCGATTCTCAAAGATGTCACGTTATATTCCACTTAAGAAGTTGCCCACGTCCATGGAACTGGCATCCATTTTAGCTTGGGAGATCTTCCGCTTACATGGGCTTCCTAAGGTGATGGTCTTGGACAGGGGTAGCCAGTTTGTGTCTAGGTTTTAGCAAGCCTTTTGTGCACAGTTGGGAATTCAGCTTTCCTTCTCTTCAGTCCAATGGGGCCACAGAACGAGCCAACCAGTCCTTGGAACAGTTTTTACGTTGCTATATTTCTGACCACCATAACAACTGGTCTGACCTGTTACCTTGGGCAGAGTTTGCTCACAATAGCGGTCAATACCGCTTCCCGATTGTATCCGTTTATGGCGAATTAGGGTTTCTAACCAGTCATGTTGCCTGACTCATTTGTTCCTCAGGAAATTCCTGCATTAGAGGAGCATGTGGGGGGAGTGGGCACGTATCGTTGTGGGGAATGTGACTTTTGCCCATGGATTAGGGAGGGGTCCAGTTATCCTCTACCTCGAGGTGGCATCCACAGACCTCGCATGTACACCACCTGCCAAACTGTGGGGGCGGTATACATGGCGACATGCATCTGCGGTGCCTTTTACATCGGAAAGACTAAGCACATGCTTGCCAGACAAATCCAGTATCATCTATATTATATAGACGCTGGGTTATTATACACGCCTTTTGGCAGGCATGTTGGCCTTTATCATAGCTATGACCCAATGACGGTGTCCTTTTTTGTATTAGCCCATGACCCCCCAAACCAAAATATTGATCAGATTATTTTGAGAGTAGAATCACGCTGGATTTATAACCAGATGGCTACTGAGCCCCCTGGATTGAACACATGCCTCTCCTATAAGCCATTTGTATAGGAATGTCGTTGGGACCGTATGTCCCTGATAGCTATTTTAGGCTGTCAATTCGTGTAGGTGGGGGGAGATATTTTATCCCCCTCATGACAGTCAAGGTCTACCCCTCAACCCTAGACTGATACTACAGTGGTTGTGTGGATGTAGTTAACATGCATTATTAATATATTTGATTACATGTGGAGTATATTATATGTGTTTGTTTAGGACTAGTGAATGGTCTCTGTTTTGAGTGAACCCCATTTACAACCACACTCTGGGATCTATCCTTTAGCCAATTGCATATCCAATGAACCACCCAAGGGTTAAGTCCTAGCTTGTACAACTTTTGTATTAGATCATTATGCTGACGACAGATGCCTACCTGCACCTTCTTACCAAGTTGGGGAGAGGATGTTCCTGTGTTCCCTCACTGAAGCTGGCACCACAAGTCTCATCTCAGGATCTTTCATTGGTGAATTAGAACATAAAATCAGTCTATTCGCTGATGATTTCATCCTAATGTTGACAAAGCCTCACTCCTCTTTAGCTACAACTAAATCTCTACTAAACATGTTTAGGAATGTCTCATATTATAAAGTGAATGCTCCCAAATCACATATATTAGACTTGGGTGTAGATAGCGTCACAAAGAACCTCCTGGCCGTGCAATACCCATTCCAATGGTCAGAATCAGGCATAGCATACTTAGCGATCACACTAACAAAAAACCCCAACATCTTATTTAAAGGAAACTACATTCCCTTTAAACAAAATGTATTAATTCCTTGTCTCAACTCTCTAAATATGAATTCTCTTGGGCTGGTTGGCTTGCAGCATTTAAGATGATCACTCTTACCCAACTTATATACTTATTTAGCTCGCTCCCCATACCCCTCCAGAGCTCCTACCTTATATCCTCGCAATCCCTCCTAACAAAATTTATATGGCAGAATAAAAGACCAAGAGTTGTATGGACTCATCTCACCAAGCACAGATCAGCAGGAGGTTCAGGATTAGCGGACATTACAGATTATTACCACACTATTGTTTTAACCCAACATAAGGAATGTTTTTTCCCTGAGGCACAACCACTATGGGGCAATATAGAAAGGCATTTCATCCCTAACAGAAACTTAAAACTATGGATGTGTAGCCTCCATCCAAAATCCATAATTTCTACCTCCCCCCCACCTACCATCCTAGCATGTTAAAATCTGGCTGAAATTAACCTCCGCAATTTAGGAATCTACACCCTTATCTCCCATAAAACTTCCCATTCCCACTCTGCAACTTTTAATCCCTGCTCTATCACTCAACTCTTGGCCCAAAGGATCCTCTATTTTTCTAGAAGATCCCCTCTAGAATGGTCAGGTAAAACCATTCCACCAATTAAAATAATATTCTACCAATATCTCCAAGTTACCCACTGTCTACAACATAATCCCCACCTCCTAGCCCCTACTCCAGATCGTGCCCTCCCATTCTTCTCACCCCAGTCCAAACTCGCCAGAGGCATTTTGTTGTTTTATAACCTCCTTTATGAAAAAATGCTCCTCCAACACACCTCCTCTTTCCTCCAATGGGAACGAGACCTTGCACAAAACTTCTCTGCCCATTAATGGAAAACGGCCCTTCACTCCATCTATGTAGCCACCAACTGCACCTCACTATGGGAACTAACCCAAAACATAACCCAACAAAGATACTTAACTCCACTAAACATTGCCACCTTTACCCAAACTCCACTAAACATTGCCACCTTTACCCAAACTCCACTAAACATTGCCACCTTTACCCAGCAAACTCCCCCAACTTGCTGGAAACAGTGTGGTGCCGTAGGCTCACTTTTCCATATCCTTTGGAGTTGCCCACTTCTGACCTCCTTTTGGCCGGAAGTATGCTCTATGATTATTCACATTTCCAACAGTCCAATCACCCCTAAACTCGCTCTAGCACTACTTAATCTAAATATACATACTATTCCACTACATCTCCACAAAGTAGTCACACATTCAAAACATTGAGACGCTGGAAGTCGCCCAACCCCCCAATGCTCCTAGATGTAATAAAACAGGTCCAAGAACACTTCACTTATGAATCTATCCTGACGACAGATAGACATACCTATCTTAAGACCTCCCTGGCTTGGGAATCCTGGTCACTGTAGTATAAATCTTATGTTAATAGGTAATCATTTCTACACTCTTCCTACATGTCTAGTCCATACTCTTTAATCTGCCTTATACTCTCCCTCTCTTCCTTATTTCCCTCCCATTTTCTTCTTCCCCTTCTCCTTCCATCCTTTGTTCCCCTCCTATAAGCTCTTCCTATCTCTTGGGACTCTTTACAGCTCTCCTAACTCCGAGGAAATTTGTCCCCCCAAGGGAATTGTTTTGATTGTAGATCAGTCACCTTGAGACATACATTACTACTATACTGTCCACTCCGCCAATTGGGCGCTTTAACTAGTAACTAAAGACATTGTATGTTTACTGTTGACTGTTTTTGTAACCCATCTTTTTTTTTCTGATTAATATACTTTATTGTTATTTTATAGACCCATATCTCAAGTTAACCTGTATTAAGAGCCTACTTATTATGCTTATTATGTTCATTATGTTCACACTATCTAAACTCAATGAAAATTTATAGAAATTTAAAATTAAAAAAATAAATAAAGGCAAGCAAAGGGCCGCAGTTTGGAGACTACTGCTCTAAAATAACGACAACTACGGATGTATCAATACTTATACCGCAGAGCCCCGTGGCAAAATCGAAGGAGCCAACTGTAGAAAGAGTGTGTAATGAAATTAGAGGAGAGTGGCACTTGGCGGGTTAAAGTGGAAGGCCGAAACCCCAGCAAAGTGGCTTAATGGAAGTGACATATTAGGTCAGCGGAGACGTTGTAAAACATATTAAAGGTTGCAGGGTGCACGGAAGTGCTGGTGTTGTGGCGTGTCTCCCCCAGTCCCCATGTCCCTCTCTGGGGATCCCAGCTGCCTGTTTGGCAGATTAACACTCAGCAATCTCTGCTTGCAGGTTACACAAGTAGCTGATACAGGGGGGAGAGATGGCGGCAGCTATTAATCACACGACCTTTACAAGAGAACAGAAATCCGATCAGCAGCCGCTGACTCCAGAGGAAAAGATATTAAACAGCAGCACAGACGGCTGAGACTGAGGGAGACTAGGGAAAGGGGGGGGGGGGGAAATGCCAGAGAGGCGAGCGGTGGGAGGGGGGAATTGGCGGAGGGGGGGGGGGAGACAGCAGGTAAGATGAGAGAGAGTTGATGGAGTGAATGAATATAAATTTTATACAGCACTGCAAAGATCAAGGCCTTTTACCGCCTGTACTATAGGATTGGCCCTTTGGTAGCTCAGCATCCTGCAAATCCTACATGAGCTGCTAAGGAGGTCAATTGGCCCTCCAGTCACATAGTAATAATCATTTTATTACATCTCCCCCTGCTCCGAGACGAGCTTAGAAAAAACCACAAAGGTGAAAATAATGGTGTTGCCGTCATTGGCCGTGAAAGATTCAGGGTTGTCATCTTTATCCTTGTTGTGCTTCTGAACATATGCATATCAGGTGTCCGGTTTTACAGCACATATTCGTAATTACTTTACTGATATCTATGCTGAGAGAAGCTGTTTTTTTTCTTAATTTTCTATTGCATTTCCATTGTATTTGTTTACATTTCAGCTGTCAGTGGGGACGCCCGCTGATAGCTGATGAGTCATCGGTTGTTAAGGACGTGGCAGCCGGCTTTCCGGCCTGCTGCTTAACAACCAGTTATTCTTCACGCAGAATTCGAATTGGTTGATCATTATTCATTGAAATTTGAAGTTGAAGTTTTCTAACAAATTCAAAATTTTCGAAACAATTTGAATTCAGATTGGTCTAAATATATTTGACTGATTAGAATTCTGTGTGAAGAATAGCTGGTTGCTAAGCAGCGGGCTGGGAAGGCGGCTGCTACGTTTTTAACAACCGATGACCCATCAGCAGTCAGCGGGCTTCCCCATTGACAACTGAAATGTAAACAAAACAATGCAATTGAAAATTCCGAAAACAAAAACAGTGTAGCCCCCCCGCCCTCCACCCCCAATCCATACCAGACCCAAGGGTCTGGTATGGATTTTAAGGGGAACCGCAAGCCAAAATTGAAAAAACAAACAGCGTGGGGTCCTCCCCAAAATCTATACCAGACCCTTAACCGAGCATGCAACCCGGCAGGCCAGGAAAGCAGGGGGATGAGCGAGCGCCTCCCCCAAACCATATCAGGCCACATGCCCTGGGATGTGCTTGTGGGGGTATGCGACCGAGGGGCTTATCGGAATCTGGAACACCCCTTTAACAAGGGGGCTCCCAGATCCTGTCCCAAGTGAACATAGTACCCCTACCTATTCACCAGAAAAGAGTAAAAAGTGAACAAAGGCAGTACACAACTTTTTGACAATTCCTTTATTTAAAAAAAAACAAAAAAAAATGCCCCCAGTGTAGATCCATCATCAATCACGCCGCCCGCCGCTGGACCCGAAAAAAATAAAAAAACCTCCAGTCTTGTCGAACGTTCCCTGCGGACGGCTTGCTCCTCCGTCTGACATTTCTTAATTAGCTAAGGGGTGAAGTCACCCAATGGCGTCATCAGACAACCCCGCCCCCCCTTGTGATGTCATCAGCCCAGCATGCCCTGGTCGATCACCCACAGATCCCCACAACCACAACCCACGGTTTGGGGGAAGAGGCCCTTGTCCCCATCAATATTGGGACATGGAGCTGCCCCAAAGCACCCCCCCCCCCCATTTTGAGGGTATGTAGCCTGGCATGGTTCAGGAGGGGGGGTGCTCGCTCGCCCCCCCGCAAAGGGGGGATGGATTGAGGTGGACCACATGCTGTTTTTTCCAGAATTTTCTATTGTTGGCATTGATTTGTTTACATTTCAACTGTCAGTGGGGAAGCCAGCTGACAGTTGATAAGTCATCGGTTGTTAAATACGCGGTGGCCGGCTTCTTGGCCCGCTGCTATAACAACCAGCTATTGTTCACACAGAATCCGAATTGTTCAGAAAATTTGGAATTTGTTAGAAAATGAATAAACGAAACGTAATTTAACTAAAACTAAATGAAACTAAATTAATTCCAAAACTAAACTAAACAAATTCCAAAACTAAACGAAATTAGTAACATAACAAATCTATCCGAAACAACAAAAAAAAAATTCTGTTCTGCACATGTCTATTAACCACTTGACCACTGGGCACTTAAACCCCCTTCCTAACCAGACCAATTTTCAGCTTTCAGTACTGTCACATTTTGAATGACAATTACTCACTCATGCAACACTGTACCCATATGAAATTTTTGTCCTTTTTTTCCCACAAACAGAGCTTTCTTTTGGTGGTATTTAATCACCATTGGGGTGTTTATTTTTTGAGCAATATACCGAATACCGAAAATTTTGTAAAAAAATGCATTTTTCTTTATTTCTGTTATAACATTTTGCAAATTAGCAACTTTTCTTCATAAATTTTGGCCAAAATTTATACTGCTATATATCTTTGGTAAAAATAACCCAAATTAGTGTATATTATTTGGTCTTTGTGAAAGTTATAGAGTCTACAAGCTATGGTGCCAATCACTGAATATTGATCACACCTGATGCACAGACGGCCTATCTCATTTCTTGAGGCTCTAACAAGACAGAAAAGTACAAATACCCCCCAAATGACCCCTTTTTGGAAAGTAGACAGTCCAATGTATTTAGTAAGAGGCATGGCAAGTTTTTTGAAGTTGTCATTTTTTCCCCACAATTCTTTGCAAAATGAAGATTTTTTTTTTCATTTTTTTTTCACAAAATAGTCATATTAACAGGTTATTTCTCACACCCAGCATATGCATACCACCAATTACACCCCAAAACACATTCTGCTACTCCTCCCGAGTATGGCGATACCACATGTGTGAGACTTTTACACAGCCTGGCCACATATAGAGGCCTAACATGCCGGGAGCGCCATCAGGCGTTCTAAGGACATAAATTACACATATAATTTCCTGACTACCTCTTGCACTTTTGAAGGTCCTGGAGCACCAGGGCAATGGAAACGCCCAAAAAATGACCCCATTTTGTAAAGTAAACACCCCAACGTATATTCTAGGAGGCATAATGAGTCTTTTGAATGGTTCATTTTTTCCACAAGTTTTTGGAAAATGTGGAAAGAAAATGAAAACGCATTTTTTTTTTACACAAGGTTGTCAATTTATACAATATTTCTAACACGCAGCATGTACCCAGCAAAAATGACACCCTAAAATATATTCTGCTACTCGTCCCGAGTATGGCGATACCACATGAGTGACACTTTTACACAGCCTGGCCACATACATGCAGGGTGCACCATCAGGCGTTCTAGGGGCATACATTTCAA